>JALXJV020000239.1:0-13112 GCA_024633595.2 Lepomis macrochirus
GCTCTGACCGCCTCTCTTCCTAACAGAGGTCCATAAGCCGCTCTGACCCGCCTCTCTTCCTAACAGAGGTCCATAAGCCGCTCTGACCTGCCTCTCTTCCTAACAGACGTCCATACGCCGCTCTGATCCGGCTCTCCTCCTAACAGAGGTCCCTACGCTGCTCTGATCCGGCTCTCCTCCTAACAGCGGTCAATACGCTGCTCTGACCCGGCTCTCCTCCTAACAGAGGTCCATATGCCGCTCTGACCCGGCTCCCCTCCCAATAGAGGTCCAGACGCCGCTCCGACCCGGCTCCCCTTCTAATAGAGGTCCAGACGCCGCTCTGACCCGGCTCCCCTCCTAATAGAGGTCCAGACGCCGCTCCGACCCGGCTCCCCTCCTAATAGAGGTCCAGACGCCGCTCTGATCCGGCTCTCCTCCTAACAGAGGTCCATACGCCGCTCTGACCCGGCTCTCTTCCTAACAGAGGTCCAGACGCCGCTCTGACCCGGCTCTCTTCCTAATAGAGGTCCAGACGCCGCTCTGACCCGGCTCTCCTGAGTCTGACTACTTCACATGGTGGCGGGACAGTTACTGGACTTTAGCGTGCAGCTCTTCATGTGGACTATAGTATAAAACCCCTGCGGCTCTCCTCTGTCAGAGGCACGACTTTGTTTCTTTGAATCGCCTTTCAACTGAAGGTACGTTTTCTCCCGTTTGGTGGACGTGTCACAGGTGTTACCCAATCAGCTGCAGACAACTTTGTAAACACAGTGGTGTTAAAAAGGCTGGAACATGCAGTGCGCTTGTGTTCACAACAAGGAGTTCAGGAAACCGACGTTTCTGTTGAAAAAATTGTTTTGCTACGTTTTGTTGCTGCTGAACTCGCCCCAGTTAATCAGTGCCGGTCTGAACAAACCAGCTGCCCTGCAGTGTCAGTTCCACCGGCTTCATATGCTCCGAGTATCTAAGCTCCCGTTGGCTCTATGGAATTACTGGACAAAGATAACAACTAATAACATTTTGGTGACCGTCCTGCTACATGTTCTGTCCTCTGAAGGTCATGAAGGAGGTCTTTAGAGACCTTTGATCTCTGTTCACCTGGTCTCCTTTGCAGACGTGAAATAAAGTCACTCAGAGACAGTTTTGGTTTTTCAAAAAGAGAGGCAGGAAAGTCGGAGCTCTTTCACATCTTTATCCTGAACCATCAATAAATCCAATTGTTCCCACCGGATTCTTCTTAATTAGCATAATTTAGATGAAAGTGCCAATTAAACAGACGTCAAACAAACAGACTCAGCCTGAGAGCTGCAGCTTCCACATGTTGGCAGAGGAAGCTACATTTAGCCTGTTTCTGTGTGCAGGTCTGATTTTAACATTAAACTTTGAGCTGTTGTTAATGTTGATGTTTAACATGTGATGTTTGTCAGCACTCACACCTGTGAAAATGTGTGTGTGTTGACAGATGTGGAGCACAGCTGTCCAGCAGGTAAACAGTCTGCAGAGCTTCGTTGGAAACACAGTGAGAGTCTCCTTCATCATCATCATTACAGCACTGCTGCTGATCACCTGTTACAGTCAGTACACACACACACACACACACACACACACACACACACACACACACACACACACACTCTGTAACATCAGCTGTTCTGTTCAGACATGATGGAGCTTTAGATTCTGTCGCCCTCAAGAGGCCAAATGAGATAATTACAACACAAATGTCAGGACAGTCTTTCTGTCACTTTATGTTTAGCAGCAGCTCAGCTTTAAAGAAACAGAAGTTATTTAAAAAGCATCACTGATTAATTTATTCATTTAAACGTCACATCCCGGCTCATTGAATGTGACAATAAGGGGAAGACCAAGCAGGTTAAAATGCCAAAAAAGGATGTTTTATTAAATAAACTATAAACAACATAACTATTTACAACAGAGAAAATGTGATTATCAGTGGCATCAGTGGTGAATGGAGTGCATGGATGAGTGAAAATGTATGAACAAAGGGTGACAGCCACTCAGGACACAAACCCAAACCAGAGATGTGGAGCCCAGGAGAGAGAGAGAGAGAGAGAGAGCCAATGAGACAGGGGGATTTATGCAGCCCGGCCCCTGAGGCCTGCACAGGTGTCAGCCCATCACTGAACGAGCCCCCCAAACTGCCAGCTCCTGCAGGAAGCAACCAATGAAGCTACAGCAGGCAGAGAGGGAGGGGTCGTTACAAGCGTCACTGTTTAATTTATTCATTTAAACGTCTGCAGGAGTTTGGAGGAGGAACCAGACTGACAGGAGGCTGAACCAATCAGAGGAGGAGGACACAGAGAGACTCTAGTGTTGTTAAAGCTTTTTATTTTTTCATGAATCCTTGATGTAAATGAATTAAAGTTGTTCTCAGTAAATGAAAATAAAACTGTTTATTTTTTGTAAAAAGAACAAATCCTGTGTTTATTTTCTCTAAATCAACGTGGTGATCACACAGGTCGCTGCTGTAATGAGCGACTTTCATTACAGTGCATTTGAACGTATGTTAACGTGTTTCACTCTGACATTGTTCAGACGTGAAGTCTTAGTAAGACAGAGTGATGTTAGAGAGATTCACTGCAGCTGCACATTAACATTCCTGTAACCTGCCAACACCAGACTTGAGAGGAGAGAAGTTTACCTGACTGCTGATCCTGAAAGTTACTCTGAATTCTTTCTCATCTCTTACCAAGAAGGAAAGTTTCACCATCATCCTCTCAAACGCTCATTCTGTGGCCCCCAGTGCTCCGATCACCACTGGCACCACTGTTGCTCTTACTTTCCACATCTTTTCTAGCTCCTCTTTCAGCCCTTGGTATTTCTCAAGCTTCTCGTGTTCCTTCTTCCTGATGTTGCTGTCGCTTGGTATTGCCACATCTATCACTGCTGCCTTCTTCTGCTGTTTGTCGATCAACACGATGTCTGGTTGGTTAGCCATCACCAGTTTGTCAGTCTGGATCTTGAAGTCCCACAGGATCTTAGCTCGGTCATTCTCAACTACCTTAGGAGGTGTCTTCCATTTTGACCTTGGGACTTCCAGCCCGTACTTCGTGGCAGATGTTCCTGTACACTATGACAGCTACCTGGTTATGGCGTTCCATGCACGCACTTCCTGCCTGCATCTTACACCCTGCTGTTATGTGCTGTACTGTCTCAGGGGCATCCTTGCACAGTCTGCACCTGGGGTCCTGCCTGGTGTGGTAGACCCCAGCCTCTATTGATCTTGTACTGAGTGCCTGTTCTTGTGCCGCCATGATTAGTGCTTCTGTGCTGTCCTTCAGTCCAGCCTTTTCCAGCCACTGGTAGGATTTCTTGATATCAGCCACTTCTTCTATTTGTCTGTGGTACACGCCGTGTAGCGGCTTGTCCCTCCATGATGGTTCTTCATCTTCCTTGTCCTCACCTTCAGGTTTCTGCTGCCTGAGGTGTTCACTAAGCCCTTCATCTTTGGGGGCCATCTTTGATGTACTCCTGGATCTTCGTCGTTTCATCCTGGACAGTGGTCTTGACGCTCACTAGCCCTCGGCCTCCCTCGCTACGCTTGGTGTACAGTCTCAGGATTTGGGGTGAAACCCTCCATGCATTGTGAGGAGCTTTCTTGTCTTGATGTCAGCAGCCTCTATCTCCTCCTTTGGCCAGTTTATTATACCAGCGGGGTATCTGATGACTGGCAGGGCGTATGTGTTGATGGCTCGGATCTTGCTTTTCCCATTCAGCTGGCTTTTCAGGACCTGCCTCACTCTTTGTAGGTATTTGGCTGTGGCGGTCTTCCTTGCTGCCTCCTCATGGTTTCCATTAGCCTGTGGCACCCCAAGGTATTTGTAGCTGTCCTGAACATCTGCAATGTGGCCTTCTGGTAGTTCAACCCCCTCGGTTCTGATCATCTTCCCTCTTTTTTGATACCATGCGACCACACTTGTCCAGTCCGAGCGACATTCCAATGTCGTTGCTGTAGATCCTGGTAGTGTGGATCAGTGAGTCGATGTCTCGCTCATTTCTGGCATACAGCTTGATGTCATCCATGTAGAGGAGGTGACTGATGATTGTTCAGCCGAATCGGTATCCGTAGCCAGTCTTTGTGATGATCTGGCTGAGGGGGTTCAGGCCTATGCAGAACAGCAGCGGGGATAGTGTGTCGCCTTGGTATATGCCACACTTGATGGTGACTTGTGCAATTGGCTTTGAGTTGGCTTCCAGACTTGTTTTCCACAGCCTCATTGAGTTCTTGATGAAGGCTGTTAGTGTCCTGTTGATCTTGTACATCTCCAAGCATTCCAGTATCCATGTGTGTGGCATTGAGTCGTAGGCTTTCTTGTAGTCAATCCAGGCAGTGCACAGATTGGTCTGTCTGGTCTTGCAGTCTTGAGTGACTGCTCTATCCACCAGCAGGTGGTGCTTGGCTCCTCTGGTGTTACTGCCCATTCCCTTCTGGGCCCTGTGCATGTATTGAGCCATGTGCCTACTCATCTTAGCCGCTATGATGCCTGACAGGAGCTTCCATGTTGTGCAGAGGCAGGTTATTGGTCGGTAGTTGGATGGGATTGTTCCCTTCTGGGGATCCATCATGATCAGGATTGTCCGTCCTTGGGTTAACCATTCTGGGTGGGTCCCATCCATCAGCAGTTGGTTCATTTGTACTGCCAGGCGTTCATGGAGTGCAGTTAGTTTCTTCAGCCAGTAGGTGTGGATCATGTCAGGGCCTGGTGCTGTCCAGCTCTTCATACCTGCCACTCTTTCTTGGATGTCTGCCGTTGTAATGGTCACTGGTTCTTGTTCTGGGAGATTGCTGTGATCTGTTCTTAGATCCACTAACCACTGAGCATTGGTGTTGTGGGATGCCTCTTTCTCCCATATGTTCTTACAGTACTGTTCAGTCTCAGCCCTGGGTGGATCTGATCTTGTGTTATTACCCTGCCACTGAGAGTACACTTTGGATGGTTCGGTGGAGAACATCCGGTTTATTCTCCTTGCTTCTGCTTCTCCCTTGTATCTCTTTAGGCGGGTGGCCAGGGCGGTGAGTCTTTGTTTGGCAGTCTCTAGAGCCTCAGGTATCGACAGCTTGTTGTATTTCTTAGGTAATCCCTTCCTTACACCTTTCTGTAGCTCTGAGAGCTGACTAACTTCTCTTCGTGTTGCCTTGATCTTGGCCTCTAACCTTCTCCTCCATGGGGGGTAATGCTCTTTGTGGCTTGTGGTGTTCATCTTATAGCCAAGCATCTCTAGGATCACTGTTGCTGTGGCGTACATCAGCTCATTGGTCTCGGTTATGGCCAATCTCTGAGTGTGGGGATGATGATGAAATCTCCCCGCTGACCTGTCGTCATGGCTGCCCCTCGCCGTAGCATATTTGTTGTACCTCATCAATCTCTAGTTGTGATAGGAGCTGCCGTTTGCGGATGTTAGAACACTGAGCTAGGAGTTGTTTCTTTGTCAGTGTTGATGATGGGTTTCGAAGCATCCATATATCCCATAATCTCTGCATATAACCCCTCTCACTGGGGTTGCTTGTATAGTAGCATTGCATCAGATCCAAGTTCTCTGCTCTAGTCCATGTATGTCTTGTTCTTGTTCCAGTTGCCCATTTCTCATCAGGTTGCCCTGGTTCCCTAGCAACTGGCGCGGACCTTGTTAACCGGGCGACGTCCGAGGCGGTATGACTCTTGTATTTGCTGGTTTCACTCATGCCTGAGGTAGGCCAATAGCATTAAGGACCTTGCCTAAGGGTCCACCTGGATACCCACGCCTTGACCGGAATCGAACCGGCGATCACCTGTACCTGTACAGGAGCTATATATATATATATATATATATGTATATATATATATATATATATATATATATATATATATATATATATATATACATATTTATTTAGCATTTTGACTTAGGATCTGTTGAATAGTTGTTAGGGTGGTTGCTAAGGCATTACTAAATGGTGGTTATGATATGGACAATAAACTGAGTTTTGATCATCACAGACATCCACAGACTCTGTCAACAAAGACTTTCTGTCATTCGTAAACTCAGGACTCTCTCAGTCAAACCACACCTCCTGCTCCTCCTGTACCGTAGTACCATTGAACCCATCCTCTTGTCCTGTGCTACCTGCTGCTTCATCATCCGCTCTCTCACCAATAGGAATAAACTTCTTAAAATTACTAACACCTCCTCCAAAATAACAGGTCTTCCCACTCCCAACCTGCCGGCCCTCATTATACTGCCACTGCTCGTAGAGCAACTACCATAGTGCAAACTCCCAGCCACCCTCTCACCTCTGCTTCACCCTTCTCCCATCTGGCCGTAGATTCAGATAGCTGCTCTACAAAAAGGCGCTTCGGAAAAAGTTTTGTACCGTGCGCTATAAGAGCGTTAAACTCACAGAGAAACTGATAATGTCACTTTGTGTAATGTAGATATGTGTATACTGTCCATATATGTCGATATACATGTGCACTAGGGGCTCTTGTACAGACTGTGAAAACAAATTTCCTCCACTGAGGACAATAAAGAATGAATCTGAATCTGAATCTGAATCTGAATCTGGTTAAGGTCTTCTGGATGGTTTCAATGGGCTGCAAGAGTCTGAATTAAGACGTTTCAGTTTGTTCCTTTCCTGTTCTACATAAACAGACATTAGATCAGTGGATAACGACATTAGATGCCTTAAAGAGATTTAGTTTCCTGCTCTGCTGTAAGATCACTGTTCAAAAATCTAAAACAGAGGAAAGGAAGGAAACAGGAACACCCAACAGTGTTGAAGAAGTAGCCATCTCAACATCACCTGTTGTTTTGTGAACAACCGTTTTGAATCCTATTTTTTGCAATCAGACGTGACCATAATGGG
This sequence comes from Lepomis macrochirus, assembly GCA_024633595.2. Taxonomy (NCBI): domain Eukaryota; kingdom Metazoa; phylum Chordata; class Actinopteri; order Centrarchiformes; family Centrarchidae; genus Lepomis; species Lepomis macrochirus. The sequence continues at coordinate 6,848 of JALXJV020000239.1, forward strand.
ACGAGAGGCTGTCTGTCTGTACAGGAAGTGAGCGAGCCTTTCTTTCTGCATATTTTCTCAAACCAAGTTGTGTTTCTCGCTCAGCAGCAGCAGCGGATCATTTTTTACAGTGTGCTGTGATGACTGGTGTTTAAATGTGGTGTGTGCGTGAACACAGTTTGTCAGTGTGACTTTGTTCATCATGAAGCTCGTTCTGCTGCTCGCTCTGCTCGCAGGTACTCAAACTCTACAAACCTTATTTATTTATTAGGTTTCTTTATGTTAAAGTAACAGATCAAAGTCAGGTTTATTTCTTTCTCCTGGAGCCTCTGTGTTCAGACTCTGTGTTGTAGTGCATAGATTAGTATTATTATTATTAGCACTAGTATTAATCTTTGCTCTGGTGACTTTGTGTCTTTCCTCCTTTTCTTTCTGTGAGCTGTGAACCACTTTTGTCTTTCTTTCTGCCTCCTCAGTCGCTGAAAGTGACGGCAGCTCAGTTGTTGGTCAAACAGGTCAGAGCGTCACTCTGTCCTGTAAATACGACATCAGGAAACATGGAGCGCTGCATGTCTGCTGGGGTCGAGGTCAATTACCATTCTCAGGCTGCAGCGACCTGCTCGTCTCCACAGACGGACAGAAAGTGATAACCAGAGCTTCCAGCAGGTATCAGTTACTGGGACGACTGGAGGCAGGTGATGTTTCTCTGACCATCCTGGACCTCACAGAGACGGATGCTGGACAGTACGGGTGCAGGGTGGAGATACCTGGATGGTTCAATAATGAGAAACATCACTTCGATCTGTTCATTGAGACAGGTGAGACACTGTTTGTGCTGCTTTAAAAATGAAATGTGACAGACGGCCTGTTGAAGCTTCAGAGATCCATAAACTGATTTATAGTCCATCACAGCTGAGAGTGCTGTTGGTGTTCGTGAGGTCTACTTCGAATCTGAGTCGTCCCTCCATCAGGAATCAGGATCTGTGTTGTGTCTTTAACTGCAGGACAGGTTGAGACGTCTCTTCTAAATGTCACCAAATGAATTCAGGAAGAAGCTGATTAAACAGGGTCAGAGAGACCAGAGGAGCTGCACAGAGAGGAGAGCTGCTGTCTGTAAGAGGTTTAGAAACACAGAGCAGCCACAGACGAAGCAGCTGGTTAAAAGAAACAAGACAAACCACAGTGACTCTTTTCACAGCCAGCACTCCACCCTCCTGAGTTCCTTCTGCTTTTCTTACTGATCAGGAGCTTCCTGTATTCTGTCTGTGCTCTGACCCACAGCTCCTCTTCATACCAGCACAGTCAGACCAACGACCACCACAGCACTTACAGGAAGTGATGTCACAGACAGCCAACCCACGGAGGTCACATGGGCTCAGGAGGTCAGTTATCTGATCGCTAGTTATTTTACTCTTTAAGGTTTTTCACTCGTCGGCCCTGAAGGCTCAAACCAAGAAACCCTCGTTCTTGGTGGTTTTTTCTCGTGTTATTGGTTCTTTCACATTTTAGGGTCTGAATGTGGTCAGAATAGGGAACGGAGAGTGCAGAGAAAACATGAACCTGCGGTTTAGACCTGCAGGATGATGTTTGTAGCAACAAACCACTGAACCGCAAACTTTCACCATCGCATTCTGCCGCTCGCTGTCTCTCACTCACTCGGCCACACACACATTTGCATGGAACTGCCGAGCGTCACCATCATAAAATCATTACTTCCACATTGATTGTGTGACATTTTAGTGGGGTGATTATTCATTCTGCAGCGGTGGTGTGCCGCTCCGACCCGGCACTCCTCCTAACGGAGGTCCAGACACTGCTCCGACCCGGCTCTCCTCCTCATAAACGTCCAGACGCCGCTCCGACCCGGCTCTCCTCCTGATAAACGTCCAGACGCCGCTCCGACCCGGCTCTCCTCCTGATAAACGTCCAGTCGCCGCTCCGACCCGGCTCTCCTCCTCATAAACGTCCATACGCCGCTCCGACCCGGCTCTCCTCCTGATAAACGTCCAGACGCCGCTCCGACCCGGCTCTCCTCCTGATAAACGTCCAGTCGCCGCTCCGACCCGGCTCTCCTCCTCATAAACGTCCAGACGCCGCTCCGACCCGGCTCTCCTCCTGATAAACGTCCAGACGCCGCTTCAACCCGGCTCTCCTCCTCATAAACGTCCAGACGCCGCTCTGACCCGGCTCTCCTCCTAATAAACGTCCAGACGCCGCTCCGACCCGGCTCTCCTCCTAATAAACGTCCAGACGCCGCTCCGACCCGGCTCTCCTCCTGATAAACGTCCAGACGCCGCTTCAACCCGGCTCTCCTCCTCATAAACGTCCAGACGCCACTCTGACCCGGCTCTCCTCCTAACAAACGTACATACGCCGCTCCGACCCGGCTCTCCTCCTAATAAACGTGCAGACGCCGCTCCGACCCGGCTCTCCTCCTCATAAACGTCCAGACGCTGCTCCGACCCGGCTCTCCTCCTAATAAATGTCCATACGAAGCTCTGACCCGGCTCTTCTCCTAACGAAGGTCCAGACGCTGCTCCGACCCGGCTCTCCTCCTAATAAACGTCCATACGCCGCTCTGACCCGGCTCTCCTCCTCATAAACGTCCATACGCCGCTCTGACCCGCTCTGACGCTGCTCCGACCCGGCTCTCCTCCTAATAAACGTCCATACGCCGCTCCGACCCGGCTCTCCTCCTAACGGAGGTCCAGACGCCGCTCCGACCCGGCTCTCCTCCTAACGGAGGTCCAGACGCCGCTCTGACCCGGCTCTCCTCCTAACAGACGTCCATACGCCGCTCCAACCCGGCTCCCCTCCTAATAGAGGTCCAGACGCCGCTCTGACCCGGCTCTCCTCCTAATAAACGTCCAGACGCCGCTCCGACCCGGCTCTCCTCCTAATAAATGTCCAGACGCCGCTCCGACCCGGCTCTCCTCTTGATAAACGTCCATACGCCGCTCCGACCCGGCTCCCCTCCTAATAGAGGTCCAGACGCCGCTCTGACCCGGCTCTCCTCCTAATAAACGTGCAGACGCCGCTCCAACCCGGCTCTCCTCCTAATAAACGTCCAGACGCCGCTCCGACCCGGCTCTCCTATTAATAAATGTCCATACGAAGCTCTGACCCATCTCTCCTCCTAACGGAGGTCCAGACGCTGCTCCGACCCGGCTCTCCTCCTAACGGAGGTCCAGACGCCGCTCCGACCCGGCTCTCCTCCTAACGGAGGTCCAGACGCCGCTCTGACCTGGCTCTCCTCCTCATAAACGTCCATACGCCGCTCTGACCCGGCTCTTCTCCTAACGGAGGTCCAGACGCTGCTCCGACCCGGCTCTCCTCCTAATAAATGTCCATACGAAGCTCTGACCCGGCTCTTCTCCTAACGGAGGTCCAGACGCTGCTCCGACCCGGCTCTCCTCCTAATAAACGTCCATACGCCGCTCCGACCCGGCTCTCCTCCTAACGGAGGTCCAGACGCCGCTCCGACCCGGCTCTCCTCCTAACGGAGGTCCAGACGCCGCTCTGACCCGGCTCTCCTCCTAACAGACGTCCATACGCCGCTCCAACCCGGCTCCCCTCCTAATAGAGGTCCAGGCGCCGCTCTGACCCGGCTCTCCTCCTAATAAACGTCCAGACGCCGCTCCGACCCGGCTCCCCTCCTAATAGAGGTCCAGACGCCGCTCTGACCCGGCTCTCCTCCTAATAAACGTCCAGACGCCGCTCCGACCCGGCTCTCCTCTTGATAAACGTCCATACGCCGCTCCGATCCGGTTTTCCTCCTCATAAACGTCCAGACGCCGCTCCAACCCGGCTCTCCTCCTAATAAACGTCCAGACGCCGCTCCGACCCGGCTCTCCTTTTAATAAATGTCCATACGAAGCTCTGACCCATCTCTCCTCCTAACGGAGGTCCAGACGCTGCTCCGACCCGGCTCTCCTCCTAACGGAGGTCCAGACACCGCTCCGACCCGGCTCTCCTCCTAACGGAGGTCCAGACGCCGCTCTGACCCGGCTCTCCTCCTAACAGACGTCCATACGCCGCTCCAACCCGGCTCCCCTCCTAATAGAGGTCCAGACACCGCTCTGACCCAGCTCTCCTCCTAATAAATGTCCATGCGAAGCTCTGACCCGGCTCTCCTCCTAATAAACGTCCATAGGCTGCTCCGACCCGGCTCTCCTCCTAACGGAGGTCCATACGCCGCTCCGACCCGGCTCTCCTCCTAATAAACGTCCAGACGCCGCTCCGACCCGTCTCTCCTCCTAATAAACGTCCAGACGCCGCTCCGACCCGGCTCTCCTCCTCATAAACGTCCAGACGCCGCTCCGACCCGGCTCTCCTCCTCATAAACGTCCAGACGAAGCTCTGACCCGGCTCTCCTCCTAATAAATGTCCATACGAAGCTCTGACCCGGCTCTCCTCCTAATAAACGTCCATACGCCGCTCTGATCCGGCTCTGTTCCTAACAGAGGTCCATATGCCGCTCTGACCCGTCTCTCCTCCTAAAAGAGGTCCAGACGCCGCTCTGACCTGGCTCCCCTCCTAATAGAGGTCCAGACACCGCTCTGACCCGGCTCTCCTCCTAACGGAGGTCCAGACGCTGCTCCGACCCGGCTCTCCTCCTAATAAACGTCCATACGCCGCTCCGACCCAGCTCTCCTCCTAACGGAGGTCCAGACGCCGCTCCGACCCGGCTCTCCTCCTAACGGAGGTCCATACGCCGCTCTGATCCGGCTCTGTTCCTAACAGAGGTCCATATGCCGCTCTGACCCGGCTCTCCTCCTAAAAGAGGTCCATACGCCGCTCTGACCTGGCTCCCCTCCTAATAGAGGTCCAGACGCCGCTCTGACCCGGCTCTCCTCCTAACAGAGGTCCATACGCCGCTCCGACCCGGCTCCCCTCCTAATAGAGGTCCAGACACCGCTCTGACCCGGCTCTCCTCCTAATAGAGGTCCAGACGCCGCTCTGACCCGGCTCTCCTGAGTCTGACTACTTCACATGGTTGCGGGACAGTTACTGGACTTTCAGCGTGCAGCTCTTCATGTGGACTAAAGTATAAAACCCCTGCGGCTCTCCAACAGGTTTCTATCAGAGGTGCGACCTTGTTCCTTTGATGTTTTCTCCCGTTTGGTGGACGTGTCACAGGTGTTACCCAATCAGCTGCAGACAACTTTGTAAACACAGTGGTGTTAAAAAGGCTGGAACATGCAGTGCGCTTGTGTTCACAACAAGGAGTTCAGGAAACCGACGTTTCTGTTGAAAAAATTGTTTTGCTACGTTTTGTTGCTGCTGAACTCGCCCCAGTTAATCAGTGCCGGTCTGAACAAACCAGCTGCCCCGCAGCTTCAGTTCCACCGGCTGCATATGCACCAAGTATCTAAGCTAACGTAGGCTCTATGGAATTACTGGACAAAGATAAAAACCAGTTTTTAAAAGTGCCAATTAAACAGACGTGCTGCTGTAAACAAACAGACTCAGCCTGAGAGCTGCTGCTTCCACATGTTGGCAGAGGAAGCTACATTTAGCCTGTTTCTGTGTGCAGGTCTGATTCTAACATGAACCTTTAGTTGTTTTAATGTTTAACGTGTCACGTGTGCCAGAACTCACACCTGTGAAAATGTGTGTGTGTTGACAGATGTGGAGCACAGCTGTCCAGCAGGTAAACAGTCTGCAGAGCTTCATTGGAAACACAGTGAGAGTCTCCTTCATCGTCTTCATACCTGCACTGCTGCTGATCACCTGTTACAGTCAGTACACGAACACACACACACACACACACACACACACACACACACTCTGTAACATCAGCTGTTCTGTTCAGACATGATGGAGCTTTAGATTCTGTCGCCCTCAAGAGGCCAAATGAGGTCATTACAACACAAATATCAGGACAGTCTTTCTGTCACTTTAACAGTTATTTAAAAATCACATTAATTTATTCATTTAAACGTCTGCAGGAATTTGGAGGAGGAACCAGACTGACAGGAGTCTGAACCAATCAGAGGAGGAGGACACAGAGAGACTCTAATGTTCTTAAAGCTTTTTATTTTTTCATAAATATTTGATGTAATTAAATCAAAGTTGTTCTCAGTAAATGAAATAAAGAAGTTTTATTGAAAAATATCCTGTCCTCCAAAATATCCTCCAACATGTAAAACATGATTTTCTGCTTCACCTGAACTGTCTGAATCCAGTATCTGTGAAAGTACATGAGTTTGGTAATAATAATAATAATAATAATAATAATTATAATAATAATAATAATGTACAAAAGGATTTTATGGTAATATAC
>JALXJV020000240.1:0-13107 GCA_024633595.2 Lepomis macrochirus
CTTTCTTCCATGGTTTGTCCAGCTTCCTGATTCCAGGCTCCCTCCATTTCCATTCCAAAATTTCATGTCCATTCCATCCCTTCCCTTCCTATGTCCATTCCCTACTTCCTTCCATCTTTCCATTCCCCTTTCATTTCCTTTCTTCCATTCCATTTCCTTCCATACCACCTTCCATTTCCCTTCCTTCCATTTCCATTCCATTCCCTTCCATTCCCTTCATTTCCCTTCATCTCCCTTCATTCCTTCCTTCCATTCTTTCCCTCCATTTCCAGCCCATCTTTCTTAATTCCATTCCAGACCCCTCCATTCATTCCTTGGCCATTCTTCTTCTACAGGCCTTGTCCATGGCTGTGCTATTCTTCCATTCTCCGTCCATGCTCCCATGTTCCAGGCCTTCCCTCCATGGTCCACTCCTTCGGCTCCATGGCTGTCCATTCCTCCACTGGCCACTATCCATATCTCCATTTCCTTCCTTCTTCCTTCCTTCCGTCATTCCTTCCATCTATTTCCTATTCCATTGTGCTGTGTGCCACGTGTGTGCTTCATTCCGTCTGCCTGCGTGGGCCGCCTGTGCGTCCTCTTCCACTGTCCTCCTACTCGTGCCTCCTTGGCTGCTTTCTCGATAGAGGCCAGGGTGGCCCGGGTGGGATCCATGTGTTGTATCCTGGCCTCTGCTGGTTTGTGCAAGGGTGATGCGTCCACGTGCCTCTGTTGCTGTGCGTGTGTGTGTGTGTGTGTGTGTGTGTGTGTGTGTGTGTGCGTGTTCCATGTCAAGTGCTGTGGCTGGTTGTAGTTCCAGGGCAGTGGACTCCAGGTCCATGTCCTTGGGCTCCACTATTGCCACATGTGATCCAGCCGGTTAGTATATGCTGTGAGGACTGTGTGGTCCCTTTTGGGCTGCGCCTGGGTTTCACTGGTGTGCCACTGGCCATGGGTCCTTGGCGTTCGGGTTGGGATCCAGCTGTGGCTCCGGTGCCGTTCCTTCCTCCTTCCTCCTTTCCTGGGTCCCTGGGGTCCTCATTCCGTGTGTGTGGTCGGGCTGTCAGGCCTTCCGTTGGTCCACGGTGTGCTCAGTGTGGTGTGTGTGTGTGTCTGTGTTGTGTGTGTGTGCGTGTCGTGTGTGTGTGTGTGTGTGTGTGGTTGGTCAGTCGGTCGGCGATCCTGTGGTTTGGTCTCGCTTTCGTCCATCTCGTCGTGTGTGTGTGTGTGTGGCGTGTGTGTGTGTGGTGTGTGTGGTCGGTCCTTCTGTCTGGTCCGTGATGTGGGTCCCTGGTCTGTGTGTCGTGCCGTCGGGATCAGTTCCTTGGTCCTTCGTTCCTGTGTGTCCTGTGCCTGGCCAGTCCGGCTCGCTCCGTCCGGCTTCCGTCGTGTCCATTCCGTGTTCCTGCGGTCCGATGTGTGTGATTCCTGTGGGTTGTCGTGATTCATGCGTTCTGTGTTGCGTCCGGGCTGTCAGGATCCGGCTCTGTGGGATTCCGCTGGGATCTGTGCCGGGCTTCCGATCGCTGGGGTCCTGTTCCGGTTTCCTGTCTGGGCTGTCGTGATCTGGTCGGGTTCTCCAGGGATCCATGCCTCTTCCTGGCTGTGGTCGGTCTGTCCGTTCCGGTGTCGGTCCTGGCCCTCCTCTGTTGGCTGGGATCCGTCTCTGTCCTGTCTGTGTCGGTCCACTCCTGTGTGTCGTGGTCCCTCCACCTCCATCCTCCTCCCTCCCTCTCCTCCCTCCCTCCCTCCTCTCTCCTCTCCTCCCTCCTCCCTCCCCTCCCTCTCCCCCTCCCCCTCCCTCTCCCTCTCCTCTCCTCTCCTCTCTCCCTCTCCTCTCCCCTCCCCTCTCCCTCCTCCTCTCCTCTCCTCCCTCCCTCCCTCCCTCCCTCCCTCCCTCTCTCTCCTCTCTCCTCCCTCCCCTCCCCTCCCTCCCTCCTCCCTCCCTCCCTCCCTCCCCTCCTCCCTCTCCTCCCTCCCCTCTCCCCTCCTCTCCCCTCCCTCCCTCCTCCCTCCTCCCTCCCTCTCCTCTCCTCCTCCTCTCCTCTCCTCTCCTCCCCTCCCTCCCCTCCCTCCCTCCCTCCCCTCCCTCCCTCCTCCCTCCCTCTCCCCTCCCTCCCCTCCCTCCCCTCCCCTCCCTCCCTCCCTCCCTCCTCCTCCTCTCCTCCTCCTCTCCTCTCCTCTCCTCTCCTCCCTCCTCTCCTCCCCTCCCCTCCCTCCCTCTCCCTCCTCTCCTCTCTCTCTCCTCTCCTCTCCCCTCTCCTCTCCTCTCCTCTCCTCTCCTCTCCTCTCCCCTCCGACCTTGACTGGGAGGTTTCAGATGGAGGTCGGGAGACTCAGAACGGACTGCAGGTGTTTCTCCTCCTCTCTGTTCCTACTGAGACGCTCTGAGGTCTTCACAGGCTTCGTGTTTAAACCAGCCCGCCGCCCCGAGCCCCGGCCCCATCTCCTGACTCAGCTGACTGAATGAACCCTTTCACACGTGGGAACTGAGCGGCTGCAGTGATCAGGACACATCAGCCGGCTAATCAGTTAGAAGGGCACTGAGCCGACACGGCGCTGACCCAGTGGCCTACTGTAGCGGCGTGCGTGCGTGCGTCCGTGTGGCTTCATTGTTGTCAGCCGTCTGACTGACTCATAAAGATCCCACATGTGACATCATAACGGCGAGTTCAGACAGCGTGAACATGTTTCTTCCACGCTGACGAACCTGTGGTCTAATTAATATTAATATCTGTCTGACCTGGAGCAGAGATCCTCTGTGAGGGACGACGCTCCGCTCTGATACGTCCGTCAGCTGACCCCCTGTCAGCTGACCTGAGGTCAGGTGACCTGTTAAACTTTCACTCAGATCAATTCAGTTATTTCAGTATTTGGATCAGTCAGCTGTTATTTCAGTGTGTCAGAAACATGTTGAAGCTTTTCAGGCCGGGATCTGGATCTGGGGCTCTGCACCTGTCGTGGGTCAGACCATGTGACCGAGCAGGGTTCCCGCCTGTCCTGGAAAACACCCGGATGGTTGGTGACATTAATTCCAGCGACTGAGACTGTGAACAAAGACAGTTTCATTCAGAGTCCTGCTGGCTGCAGAGTCCTGCATGTTTGGCTCAGCTGCTGAAGTTCACCTGCTGCCAGCTTCGCCTGATTTTACCTGCTGGGTTGAAGCTTTGTGTTTCCTGAGGAAGTTTGATTAAGAGTGCAGGCGGGTCAGAACAGGGGAGGGAGCTCGGCTGCATCGAACACCAGCTAACAGTCGTAGCTTCGTTAGCAAAGGGGCTAACGCGGCGATGAACTGATTTACACCACCGCTCGCTTTAATTTCCTGTTGTGATGCGTTCTTCAAAACATTAATTCACTCTATACTTTACATACTTTACATATTAAGTAGGGCTGAACGATTTTGGATCATAATCTAATTACGATTTTTTTTACCAATATTGCGATTACGATTTAATTTGCGATTCATTTTTAAGCTCTTTAACTTCTGTATTATTCAAAACGGACAAGCAGTAAATCAGTGTACAGTGTGATATTAGATTAAACTTACACTGCTCTGTCTTGTGGCTCAGGCCGGTGTTATGATGAATTAGGTAGAATTATTATTATGAGCAATAAGATATATCAAATTATAATAATATGAGAAAGACAACTTGAGTCAAGTCATGGCATTAAATAATATAATATCATCAGGTCGGCCTTTTCACCACAGGGTGTTATACAGTAAGCCTCAATACAAAACCCACAGTTCAACCACCAGTTAATGAGTCCTGATCTCAGATCAGATCTGCTGTCCATCTTTCTGTGTCCCCGTAAGCAAACTAAAAATACTCAGTTTGAGGTTCAATTCAAAAGTTGGCTAACTAAAATAAAACAGAGTGACGGCTCTTGTGTTAATAGACAAGCTGAGTAATTCTCCAACAGCACCGGAGTCCCCCTCCTCCCCCCTCCTCCCCCCTCCTCCCCCGCAGCCTCCGATGCTGGTGAGCAGCACCGGCTGTAACAGGCTGGGCCTCTTTCGGACTCAGGCGTTCAGTTTGAAACGCCAGTTTACAGATATTTCCTGAGCTGACTGGTGTCTGTGTGTGAGACGCAGGCGCCGATCGCCACAATACGCTTAGCTTACTACACGCCTCTTTCTGTTGAGCATTTTTCCGTCCATCAAAGCCGCGGACGGCCCGACGATTTCACCCTCCACCAAGTTACCCGCGGTGGCGGCTGCTACTTTCATTCCATGTGACATTAAAGCCCCTCCAGCCAGCTTTCACGGCCGTTTTTGGCGAACGTTCTTTCTCAAACAGAGAATGGGGGTGTGGTCAATAGTCAGACGTAACATTACCATGACAACCAAAAACTGACCGGCTGGAATGTTCACTAACGACATGCTGTGTTAACATCACACTTGACTGTCTGGCAGGAGTAGCTGTTATGTGCGCGTATCAGCTGTTATCAATCACACAGTCGATGGTCCTGTCACGCGCTGCCCACGATAACTCCCGCTACGTTTTATAGTGCGCTTACTTTACCGCGGAGGCCTCGCCGATGCATCGGTAAAACGTCAGTAAAATGCATGTTGCAGACTGTATATCAGACGGCGGCAGGTGAAAGTGCGACGCGTTTTCTGTCCTCTGTCCTCCAACACGGCGCCACAGACGCCATAATGAACAGACCTGCTGTGAGTTTAGTAAATGACATGATAACTTGGTTAGCGAGCTCACAACGATGTTTATGGTTTGATGCTCTGACTTAACGAGGCGTGACGGCGTACGGTTTTTAACGAGGCGTGACAGCGCGCCTGCGCGAGCTCGGAGAATGACGTATGACTTATGGAATTACTATAGTCACATGTCACCACCCCGTTTTAACGACTAAGCAACTTTTGCAACTTTGAGCACAAAATTAAGCTGTTTGTCAAAAAATGTTTGGTGAACTATGTGGGTGATCAACATTGTGAGGAAGTGACTCAGAAACATATGAAATATCATAGAAATGTCAAAATACGGCAGGAAGACATCGACTATGTACATCAAAGAAAAATGGGAGGACGAATTGAAGGAGCACATAAGCGAGGAGGAATGGTTTAAAATTTGTAAAATGCAGTGCACGGCCACCTGCTCCCGTGTGTGGAGGGAATTTAATTGGAAAAACATGATCAGATTTTTTATAACACCAAAGATCAAGTCCGGGATGGTATCCAGTTCACAGCCATGCTGGAGGCTCTGTGGCCAGACTGATGTAGGCCACACACACATATTCTGGTCATGTCCAAAGCTTACCACATACTGGCATAATGTTAGCCTTATTTTGAAAAACATATTGGGATACGGAATACCCAGATCATGTAAAACACTCTACCTGGGATGCCTCACACACCATGTAATTCAAAAGGACGATGAATATCTGTTGAAAATATTACTTACTGCATCAAGGAAAACCATCACAAAATTATGGTATAGACAAGATCCTCCTGCAGTGGAGCAGTGGCTGAGCATTGTGGAAGAGATTTTCGTAATGGAGAAAATCACATATAGACTAAGACTGCAGGAGGACAAGTTTGATGTTAGATGGGAAAAATGGAACGACTACAGAGGCAGGCCGAGTGCCACTCCTGTATCCAGCTAAATATGGACACGGATGTCCAACATTGTGTATGAAGTTGAATGTATTGATGCCTCTCCACTGTATGTGTTCAGAAATGTTCAATAAAAAATAAGTATAAAAAAAAGAAATGTCAAAATACACTGGGGGGGGGGCTTTAAAGTTTATGTAGCTGAGCTTCTGTCAAGCTTCAGGCCATTTTACAACAAGAAGGCAAGTTACAGCGTAACGAAGCATTAACTTCGTCAGACTGCTCTCTGCTTGGGTGTCATGTGACCGGAGTGTAATCGCCGCCTTTGCGATTAGAAAATCTCGTTTTATTACATCGCGATTAAATCGCAAATGCAATTAATCGTTCAGCCCTAATATTAAAACACCAAGTTTAAATAGTGTGGCGTTGTGACAGCGGTCTGACGGGCGTGCAGAGAGCGACGCGTCTGGAGAAGCTGCCGTCACGCCGCCTCTGGGCTCAGGAGACGTTAGAGAGCTGAGGGTCAACAGGACGATGAAGGAATATAAATCAGAAGAAAAGGCCAGAACACAAAGAACTTTCCAAAAGAAAGAAAGAATAACGATATTAAAGCAAGGCGACATCAGTTTGTCCGTTTCTGCTCCTGTAAGAGATGATTGGAGGATCAGAGCCTCAGACTGCACGCCTTTAAAATCAGGAACATGTCTGTCAGAGCAGCTGGTCATCACGGAAACGTTCTGGAAAATGATCAGCAGAACAGAGCGGGGCCCCTGGAGCCCCTGGAGCCCCTGGAGCCCCTGGAGCCCTGGAGCCTGGAGCCCCTGGAGCCCCTGGGGCCCTGGAGCCCCTGGAGCCCCTGGAGCCCCTGGAGCCCCTGGAGCCCCTGGAGCCCCATCACCTTCTGCCTCAGGAGAGAAAGTGTTCAAACAGCTGACCCTCTGATGTCACCTGTCACATCTAAAGGTCTGTGTGTTCATTGAAGCACAGACAGGAAGTTGTCGTCGCATCTGTTCCCATCAGCCATCAGTGCTGCTGGGCTGAGTGTGTAAAGACTCATTCAGACCGTCAGTGTGGAAAAGCAGGAGCACCCCCCCCCCCCCATAAAGGAGGGCGGCTGCTTTGTGGCGCCGCAGCTTCAACTTCAAAGCTTTCTCTACCAGCGTGGAGGGTGATGTCATTCCCTGACCCCCCCCCCGTGCTTGGACGAGGAGCTTTAAGCTTTCTTAAGTGTTTCTTAAGAGTTTAGTGTCTGACAGTTTGTGGTGGAGTTTGCAGGACTAAACGTTGCTGATTGGTCAAACAGAGGCGCTTTAGTCACAAACCAGGAAGTACCGGCTGACTCTGGTACCAGGTCGAGGCGGACAGGGTCCAGCTGCAGCCGCAGACCAGCGCTGACGAAAGTTGAACTTCCAAATATGGTTCGTCCCAGAAGCCACTGCACCCAAAAGCGTGGTGGCGTTTATCTGCGCCGTTCGGCCCACACAGAGCCGATAAATGAGGCGTCGGCGTAGTAACCAGTTTACATTTTGCGTTAATATTTACTGTAATTTCGGGCTGAAAGAGTTCGATTAATAAAGCGCTCGTGATTATAACGCAGCTGTTTGAGAGAAAGAGGAAAGCGTCCAAAGTCTGGGATCAACAACAGCTCTGTAACGTTCCCGTCCGTCCACCGTAAAACCAAACATACGTCGCCTCGGCAACAGCACGACGGCAACTGATCAGAAAGCAGCCGGTGTTCTGCCAGCGGACCACAGACAAGGTGACAGGAACTTGAGCATCTAACTGAACTCGTGACTGGTTGCTGAGCTGAAGCCAAAGTAAAGCCGGGTTTATACGTCCGCGTCGAATCGACGCCGTAGGCTACGGGGCTACGCAGAGGCGGCGCCGTCGCCTGACGTGCACCTCTTCAAAAATGCAACTACACGTCGAGGCGTCGCGGACCGTAAGCTCTGTGATTGGTCGACAGGAAGTACCCCGCGCTTTGAAGTAACTTTTACTAGCGGCCAAAACGGTGGCTGTAACACGGTGGATCAAAATATTTGACCGTCGCAGCCCGTTCAAACGACTTCGTTTCACTGTCAGACTGTGATCCAGTCGAACCGGTAACATTTGAAAATTTTACAATTTAAACCCCTTTCACGTTAGCAGAGCGCTAAACAGGAAGTTAGCCTGCTCGGCCGGAAAAAGTCAACACGTGGACGCTGGAGCGCTACTGCGACTAGCGTTTGGCGGAGTAACTGCAGAATGAAGGACACACCTACGCACAGGTATAAATGCACGGCTACGTGCGCAGCCTGCGGCGTAGGGACGCACGCAGACCCTACGCAGGAGCACGAATGGGCCTTTAGCCGCAGCCTCCGGTGAGAATGTGACCACGTGCGATTGTTGTTCACCGTGAGTCAGTGTCACGCCGCAGTCATGAGTTAACTGTTGACGACACACTATGAATTTCAGAAAGGACGAGTGAATAAATGTTTATGAACGCACACAGCTGATCCCGTGACCGGGGGAAGGGGTGTAACAGGGAGCAGAGGGAGCGGGGGCAAGTAAGAGATGTGATTGGCCGGTCCGATGTCGGCGTGGAAGACGGTGGTTTTATATTAATGAATAATTTAGCGGCCGTGTCACATGTGACCAGCTGAGCCTCTCTCTCTCTCTGCAGGCCTATGGCTGGGCGTTGGAGGGCATGCGCCACCTAGCTGCTATCAGTATGGAGGACTGCACGCTGCCAGACAAATGCCAGGCTGTGATTGGCTGCCTGGAGGACTACCACCGCCAACACCCGCCGATTCCAGACGGCCGGTTTCAGGAGATGAAGGCGGTGGCGAGGCGAAGCTGCTTGGCGCAGCGAGGGGCTCCGTCAGTGGAGCTTCGCCTGGTCCAAGTGTCAGGAGACCAAGAACATGTTTGACAGGAAGATGGAGGCGGCGCTCAGGACGCGGGACTCCGCCCACAGGCAGCGCTCTGACTCCACCTCCAGTAGAAGCTCCGCCTCCTCCAGGAAAAGGCTGTCAGGACTCTGGGGGGTCCACGAGGCCGCCTCCTCCTGTCCCCCTGGGGAGGACTCCAAAACCTCCTCCCCTCGTAACAGCTCCTCCCCTCCTAATAACACCTCCTCCCCCCCTTGTAACAGCTCCTCCCCTCCTAATAACACCTCCTCCCCCCTCGTAACAGCTCCTCCCCCCCTCGTAACAGCTCCTCCCCTCCTAATAACACCTCCTCCCTTCCTCGTAACACCTCCACCTCCTCCCTGTTCTCTCTTACCTCCCCCTCATAACAGCTCCTCCCCCCTCGTAACACCTCCTCCCCCCCTCGTAACACCTCCTCCCTTCCTCGTAACACCTCCTCCTCCTCCCTGGTCTCCCTTACCTCCCCTCTCATAACACCTCCCCTCCCTCGGAACACCTCCTCCTCTCTGCTCTCGCTCACCTCCTCCCTCTTCACCCCCACCCCTGCTCCCTGCACCTCCTCCCCTCTCGGCCGCCAGCACACCCCGCTCCTCCAGCGTCTGTTCCGCAGCTCCTCCTCAGGGGAGTCACCGGTCCAGGTGGAGACCTGCTCCTCCAGTTTCGGCCCCGCCCCCTCCTCCGCCTGCTCCTCCCCCTCCTCCTTCTCCTCCTCCGGCAGGCGGCAGCAGCTCAGGAAGACTCAGAGCTTCGACTGTCCCTCCACCCCCGAGCCGTCGCGGTTCGGCCCGTGTCCCCGCGTCCTCAGCGAGCCGGTGCGCAGAGGGAACACGGGCGTGTTCATCCGCGGCCTGGAGGTCAGCAGCGGCGAGGCGGCCGACCACACGCTCTGCCCCAGGACGGCTGCTCACGGCTGGGCAGGACAGCGCCGCGGCCCCGGGACCCCCGGCACCCCCAGAACCAGCGGCAGCCCGGCGACGGAGTCCCGACCCAGAGGAAGGTGGGTGATGGGTCAGGGGGGCGGAGTCAGCAGGGGGGCGGTGGTTATAATTCTCACTTGAGTGAGAATAAAGCTTTCAGGTACTTGAGGTTACTTATCGCAGGTTAGAAACGCCGCCTGGTGGAAAGGTAGGAGGGTTTAACCTCCTCTAACTGACGGCGGTCTCTCCTCAGTAAGCTGCGGCACGTCGTGGAGGAGATGGTGACCACGGAGAGGGAGTACGTTCGCTCGCTGCGCTACATCATCCACCACTACTTCCCCGAGATGGACCGAGCCGACCTGCCCCAGGACCTGAGGGGGAAACGGTCCGTGGTGTTCGGGAACCTGGAGAAGCTGCTGGACTTCCACAGCCAGTTCTTCCTGAGAGAGCTGGAGGCCTGCTGGAAGCACCCGCTGAGAGTCCCACACTGCTTCCTGAGACACGTAGGACACACACACCTGGACACACACACACACACCTGGACACACACACACCTGGTCACAGACACACACACACAGACACACCTGGTCACACACACACACACACAGACACACCTGGTCACACACACACACACACAGACACACCTGGTCACAGACACACACACCTGGACACACACACACCTGGACACACACACCTGGACACAGACACACACACACAGACACACCTGGTCACAGACACACACACACACACACAGACACACACACACCTGGACACACACACACACACACCTGGACACACACACCTGGACACACACACACACACACAGACACACCTGGTCACAGACACACACACACACACACAGACACACCTGGACACACACACACCTGGACACAGACACACACACACCTGGACACACACACACACACACACAGACACACCTGGACACACACACACACACACACAGACACACCTGGACACACACACACACGCAGACACACACCTGGTCACAGACACACCTGGACACACACACACACACCTGGACACACACACACACACACACAGACACACCTGGACACACACACACCTGGACACACACACACACACACACACACACCTGGACACACACACACACACACAGACACACCTGGACACACACACACACCTGGACACACACACACACGCAGACACACCTGGTCACAGCACACACACCTGGACACACACACACACCTGGACACAGACACACCTGGACACACACACACCTGGTCACAGACACACCTGGACACACACACACACACAGACACACCTGGACACACACACACCTGGACACACACACACACGCAGACACACCTGGTCACAGACACACCTGGACACACACACACCTGGACACACACACACAGACACACCTGGACACCCCTGAGCTCCTGTCTCCGCCCCCCAGGTGTGTTCAGGTGCTGAGCAGCTCTTGTTGTTGTTGTGTTCAGCAGGAGCAGTTCGGGCTCTACGCCCTCTACAGCAAGAACAAACCCAAGTCTGACGCCCTGCTGGCGAACCACGGGAACTCCTTCTTCAGGGTGAGAACGCCGCCCTGACCTCTGACACCTTTCACGCTTCACCTCTGCTGACTCTCTGCGACCTTTGACCTCCGGGTTCCTCACATTCCTCACATTCTTTACACAATAAAATCAACTCACACTGAACCTCCTCCCCCTCCTTTCCACCACCCTCCTCCTCTCCCCTGTCCTCTCCCTCCCCTCCTCTCTCCCTCTCCTCCTGCTCTCCCCTACGCCCTCTCCCTCTCCCTCCTCTCCCCTCCCCTCTCTTCCCTCCCCCCAGAGGAAGCAGGTGGAGCTGGGGATAAGATGGACCTGTCCTCCTACCTGTTGAAACCGGTCCAGAGGATGAGTAACACGCCCTGCTCCTCACTGACCTGATGAAGGAGGTGGGCGTGGCTCAGGAGGCGGAGCTAGGCGCGCTGCAGGCCGCCACCGACATGGTCAAGTTCCAGCTTCGCCACGGCAACGACCTGCTGGCGATGGACGCCATCCGAGACTGTGATGTGAGTTTCTCAAAGATTAGTCCGGAGGGATCTGGAACCTCCTTCACCGATCGAACACTGAACTCCTTCTCTGTCTCCAGGTGAACCTGAAGGAGCAGGGTCAGCTGATCCGTCAGGACGAGTTCACGGTCTGGACCGGGAGGAGGAAATGTCAGCGTCACGTCTTCCTGTTCGAGGAGCTCGTCCTCTTCAGTAAACCCAAGAAGATGGAGGGAGGGCTGGACGCCTTCATCTACAAACACTCCTTCAAGGTAACGCACCTGAGCCCCAGGGGGACGAACCCGAGTCCCAAACCGGGTCAGAGGTCAGACTGAGCTCCTCTTTGTCCTACAGACAGCTGACGTGGGTCTGACGGAGTCCACGGGAGACAACGGGCTGCGATTCGAGATCTGGTTCAGAAGGAGGACGTCCAAGAATCAGACCTTCATCCTCCAGGCTGCCACGCTGGACGTCAAACACACCTGGACTTCCGACATCGCCCGGATCCTGTGGAACCAGGCCACCAGGAACAAAGGTAGGGCGGGACGGAGCCGCCTCTCTGTCGCACTCGCAGACCAGGTCCTCACCTCCTGTCTGTGTTTCAGAGATGCGTCTGAAGGAGATGGTGTCCATGGGGGTCGGAAACAAACCGCTTTCTGGACATCCAGCCGAAGCGACGCCGCCATCAGCTGACTCGAAGGTCCACTACATCATGAAGAGCAGAGGTAAGGCCTGTCAGAGACGCACCAGGTACCGCCGAGTACCTGAACAGGCAGCTGATGATCCGTGTGTGTGTCCAGGTGCCAGGACCCGGGCGTCCATTGCTGTCTCCGCCTTCGATCACTCTCACCCTTTCAAACGAGGAGCGGTGACCTCTGACCCCTCAGCGTCTGGGCCTTCTTCATCCGGCCTGCTGGGGCCGCTCAACCTGCACATGTACAGGTAAGGCACACCTGTCCGCCCCGGTCCGGTCCGGTTAACTGTTTCCTTTGTAAAACCCATCTCTGTTCTCCTCCTCCAGTCAAACCGTGTCCTCCCCTCCCGCTGCCGAGAGCTCCTTCATCACTTCCTGTATCGAGGAGGACGAGCAGGAGCACGAGACCAGCAGCCAGCCCTCCATGAGTACGTCTCAATCTGATTGGTTGTTTCTGGGTGTTTGGTCTCTTGTCTGACAGCAGATTACGTTTCTCTCTCAGCCACAGAGAGTTCAGGTTCTTCGTCTCGTTGTCTCTCCGGCTCCACCGGCTCCGACAGCGGCTGCGTCTCCTCCCACCTCCAGGAGGCGCTGCCCGAGGAGCAGAGCCCCCCCGGCCAGCCCTCCTCCTCCTCCTCCAACAAACAGCACCTCAGCAGCCAGTTCATTTCACCAGTGAGTACGAGCCAGCTGGAGACAACTGAGACTCCTGCTCCGTCCCCCCTTACTGTCCCCCCTGCTCTGTCCACCCTTACTGTCCCCCCCCTCTCTCCTGCTCTGTCCCCCTGCTCTGTCCCCTCCTCTGCTCTGTCCCCCCTGCTCTGTCCCCATTACTGTCCCCCCTGCTCTGTCCACCCTTACTGTCCCCCCTGCTCTGTCCACCCTTACTCTCCCCCCTGCTCTGTCCCCCCTGCTCTGTCCCCCCATTACTGTCCCCCCTGCTCTGTCCACCCTTACTGTCCCCCCTGCTCTGTCCCCCCTGCTCTGTCCCCCCTTACTGTCCCCCC
>JALXJV020000241.1:0-13103 GCA_024633595.2 Lepomis macrochirus
TTGCAATAAATGTCTCTGTTGATATTATGTATGGCTTTGTTCACTAAATGTCAGAGTAACATTAGTATAAAATTCCATGTAATGATAATTTGGCATTTAGAAAATATGCTGTTCAGCAAGTCCATTATGTTTGTGCTGGAATGTATTGACAAGCAGGCCAAAAGGCAGGTGAGAACAGCAAGTGAGGCAGGTTGTATGTTCAGAAACGAAGGAGCTAAAAACAACTTAGGAGGTAAGAGCAGGCAGGGTCAGTGAGGAAATGTTAAAGCAAAAGGATAAACCTCAAACTTCCCACTTCAAAATGTAGTTAAAGAAATGAGAGAGCAAAAAAATGGAGACCTTTTATTTATCTTGATAGAAGTATTGAGAGAAATGGCGTGTTTGACCACACTTACTAAAGAGAACACCATATAACAATAATTTTAATAAAAAAAATAACCTTTATGACTATCTGTTATTGTGTGTCAGTGGCTTGGAGCAGTGACACCGTTTTGGTGATAACTAGTAATTGTAAGAGCAGACCTTAGTGGCTGCTTTTGCATGTAAAGTGAGGGAAAAATGGCGAAGAAGTGGAACATGAGTAACAAATGTTGAAGGGGGGAAAGCCAACATTCAAACTTTTCAGGAGCAGTATCCCCAGACCCCACAGTTCATATTGTCACATTTTTGTTATATTAGGCAATTAGATTTAGACACAACATTACAATTTAGCAGACATGACACAGTTATTAGTGTTGCTTTGTTGTGCCATATAAGAAGAGTAGGTTTACTATTGCTTTAATGCTTAGAGGGTTAATTATTATGTGAAGATATGAAGTTTTGTGGACTAGGCTAAGCCCCCAATGTTTGAAGATCCTGTCGTCAAGCAATATGGAGAGGAAGCATATCAAGTATTGTTGTATTGGCCCACATGTACATCAAGTTATTATACCTTGTCCTGATGTAATCCGAAAATCTTAAGGCATTGTCCTGCCACATTGAATTTGCAATAACAGCGCCCAGCTATTATCCATATTTCATGACATTTAGAATGTGTTAAATGTTAAAGGTGGTTAGAGCGCTAAAATGAATGTATGTGTATGGGAATGTCATTTCATATGACATAACAGCGGCACCTTGTGTCCAATTTACACAAATTTTCACACAGGCCATCGGGAGGGGGAGGCAGATGAGGTGTCCGAGGTTGTTGTAGATCAGCCAATGCAAATGTAAGATCTGACATGACATCCTGTATGTAGCGTTTTCGCAAATATTTGTGAGCTTGTAATTCAGTCGTTGTTTGTCAACTCTAAATTCCCTCTACAAACTTTATTTGGCTTGGTCCAGAGATGGTCCGTGTGAAGTTTGGTGGCGATCGGAGTTGCAGCTTCGGAGGAGTTAATTAAAATAGGTTTTCCAGTTTTTGCAATTTGGCGAAATGAAAACATCATCGTAGAGAGGTGTGTCATATATCATGGGAATCGTCAGCATCCCCCCCAAATACGTAGTGATATGGTATATGAATGTGTGATGTAGTGGCGCGTAGTTAAGAGGAAAAATGTCATTCACAGCAAAATCCCATTGAAATGAATGGGATTGTCCATCCAAATTTGAGCTTCGATTATTGCGCCACCTTTTGGCCAAACTGCACCAAATGTTTGGGGTATCATTGGGGCCCCATGGGTAACAGTTTACACAAATTTGGTGTCAATCGGACCTGCGGTTCTGGAGATATGAAATGAATTAAGTCAATGGGAATTTTTTTGGGTAGCGCCAACTAGCGGCTAACTGCACCAAATTTTACACAGCCCTTCTAGGGGGCAGGGCAGATAAGGTCGTAAAGTTATGTGTTGATCGGCCTTTCCAAGCCAGAGTTATGTAAAAGTTTGTGTTTTTAGCGTTTTCGCAAATGTTTGTTAGCCGGTAATTCGGCCGTTTTTTTTGTCGGATCAAAATTCCATCTACAAACTTTCTTGGGCTCGGTCCAGAGATGGTCTGTGCAAAGTTTCGTGTCGATCGGACTTGCAGCTTCGGAGGAGTTAATTAAAATAGGTTTTCCATTTTTTTCGATTTCGCAAAATGAAAACGTCATCGCACAGAGGCGTGTAATATACCATAGGAATCGACAGAATCCCCCAAACACGTAGACATAAGATTTATGAATGTGCGATGTAGTAGGCCGTAGTTATGAGGCAAAATGTGCTTTGGTTGAAATTCCCATTGAAATGAATGGGGCATTTGAGCTTATATTACAGCGCCACCGTTAGGCCGAATTGCACCAAATGTTTGTGGTGTCATCAGGGCCCCATGGGTAACAAGTGACCCAAATTTGGTGTCAATCGGACTTGTGGTTCTGGAGATATAAAATGAATGTAAGTCAATGGGAAATTTTTTTTCGTCTTTAAGCTGCAATAACAGCGCCACCTATGGGCACATTAGGGTCCCCGTGGGTGCCTGGCATCAGGGGACCATGCTGAACAATTCGGCACTAGATTCATGTCAATGTGACTTGTGGTTATGGAGGAACAAATTTTCTGGATTAAAGAGCGCCACCTAGGGGCGAGTTGCACCAAATTTTGCAGAGGCCCTCAGGGGGCCGTCCGTAATGAGTGGTCCAAGTTTGGTGTCGATCGGCCATTCTAACCGAAGTTATGACCTCACTTCCTGTTAGTAGCGTTTTTCGCAAAAGTTTGTTAGCGTATAATTGCGCCAATTTTTGTGATATCAAAATTCCCTCTACAAACTTTGTAGAGCTCGGTCCAGAGATCATCCGTGCCAAGTTTCGTGGTCGATCGGACTTGGCGGCTTCGGAGGAGTTAATTAAAATAGGTTTTTCAGTTTTCGCGATGTAGCTCGAAAAAAGTTTAGGCGGAAATGGGCGTGGCCTATACCAGGAGATTCAGCTAGATCCCCCGAACGCGTGGATATAAGGTTTTTGATATATTCCTTCGTAGGCGGGAGATCCAAGCCCAAACGCGTTGACCTTGATTAGAGCGCCCCCTAGCGGTAGAAGTGTGCGAATTTTTGCGCCTGAGTTACTTGCAGGGGCTTGTACCTACCCTGTGAGTTACGCGTCCCTAGCATTTATGGGGTATGCTGCAGACTCGGAATTACGCGGAAGAAAAAAATAATAATAATAAAAATCTTAGCGAAAACAATAGGGTTCCCAGCCACTGTGGTACTGGGAACCGCTGCTGTCTGCAATCGCTGGTTCCCTGCCCACTTCGGGCTTGGACCCTAACTAGAACTGCGAGCAGTTGTAAACGGGTCCAAGCCACCTGCGCCAGTCGCCTCGCCTCGCTGAGGGCGGCGAAGTCGTCCCGGCGCCACCGCCGTAAGGCCCCCGAAAGTGAGGTCCCGACGGGCCATCTCGAACCGAGGATGAAATGCGGCGTGTTTGAAAATGGCATTGAAATGAATGGGCTTAGCGACGGCGTTTGAGCTTCGATCACGGCGCCGCCTTTGGCCGAATTCGCACGAAATCGCTCAGGTGTCATAAGGGTCCCTGGTGAAGAAGTGACCCAAATTTGGTGTCGATCGGAGCTGCGGTAGTGGAGATATAAAATGCATGTAAGTGAATGGGAGTTTTTTTGATATATGATGAACAGCGCCACCGCTTGGCCGATTGGCACCAAATTTGACACAGGCCTTCGAGAGTCCAGCCGCATAAGGTCACCAAGTTTAGTGCGGATCGGCCTTTCCAAGCCTGAGATATGTTATACTTCCTGTTTGTAGCGTTTCGCAAAGATTTGTTAGCCTGTAATTCAGCCGCTTTTAGGTCGGATCAAAATTCCTCTACAAACGTTCTTCGGCTCGGTCCAGAGATGGTCTGTGCAAAGTTTCGTGTCGATCGGACTTGCGGCTTCGGAGGAGTTAATTAAAATAGGTTTTCCAGTTTTGCGATTTCGCAAAATGAAAACGTCACCGCACAGAGGCGTGTCATATACCATAGGAATCGGCAGAATCCCCAAACACGTAGACATAAGATTTATGAATGTGCGATGTATTAGGCCAGTAGTTATGAGGCAAAATGTGCTTTGGTTGAAATTCCCATTGAAATGAATGGGGCATTTGAGCTTAGATTACAGCGCCACCGTTAGGCCGAACTGCACCAAATTTTTGTGGTGTCATCAGGGCCCCATGGGTAACAAGTGACCCAAATTTGGTGTCAATCGGACTTGTGGTTCTGGAGATATAAAATGAATGTAAGTCAATGGGAAATTTTTTTACGTCTTTAAGCTGCAATAACAGCGCCACCTATGGGCACATTAGGGTCCCCTTGGGTGCTTGGCATCAGGGGACCATGCTGAACAATTCGGCACTAGATTCATGTCAATGTGACTTGTGGTTATGGAGGAACAAATTTTCTGGATTAAAGAGCGCCACCTAGGGGCGAGTTGCACCAAATTTTGCACGAGGCCCTCAGGGGGCGTCCCTAATGAGTGGTCCAAGTTTGGTGTTGATCGGCCATTCTAATCCGAAGTTATGACCTCACTTCCTGTTAGTAGCGTTTTGCAAACGTTTGTTAGCGTATAATTGCGCCATTTTTTGTGATATCAAAATTCCTCTACAAACTTTGTAGAGCTCGGTCCAGAGATTATCCGTGCCAAGTTTCGTGTCGATCGGACTTGCGGCTTCGGAGGAGTTAATTAAAATAGGTTTTTCAGTTTTCGCGATGTAGCTCGAAAAAGTTTAGGCGGAAATGGGCGTGGCCTATACCAGGAGATTCAGCTAGATCCCCGAACGCGTGGATATAAGGTTTTGATATATTCCTTCGTAGGCAGGAGATCCAAGCCCAAACGCGTTGACCTTGATTAGAGCGCCCCTAGCGGTAGAAGTGTGCAAATTTTTGCGCCTGAGTTACTTGCAGGGGCTTGTACCTACCCTGTGAGTTTCGCTGTCCCTAGCATTTACGGGGTATGCTGCAGTACTCGAATTAGCGGCGAAGAAGAAAAAATAATAATAAAAATCTTAGCTGAAAACAATAGGGTTCCTAGCCACTGCGGTACTGGGAACCGCTGCTGCCTTGCAACGCGGGTTCCCTGCTCACTTCGGGCTTGGACCCTAACTAGAACTGCGAAGCAGTTGTAAACGGGTCCAAGCCACCTGTCGCCAGTCGCCTCTCACCGCTGAGGGCTGCTGAAGTCGTCCCGGCCCGCCATGATTAATTGTGCCATAATCACGGGCCCCAGAGCCAAGACGGGCCTGTGGAGCAGAAAAGACCATAGTTGTAAAATGAAAGTGGCTTGGCGGTTATGGATATCTGAAATGAATGTAAGTCAATGGGAATTTTTTGGGGTAGCGCCAACTAGCGGCTAACTGCACCAAATTTTGCACAGCCCTTCTAGGGGCAGGGCAGATAAGGTCAGTCAAGTTATGTGTTGATCGGCTTTTGTAAGCCAGAGTTATGTTAAACTTAGTGTTTTTAGCTGCCACGAAATATTTGTTAGCCTGTAATTCGCCGCTTTTTGTCGAATCAAAATTCCCTCTACAAACTTTCTTCGCCTCGGTCCAGAGATGGTCTGTGCAAAGTTTCGCGGTCGATCGGACTTGGCGGCTTCGGAGGAGATGATTTCAAGCCGCTTGTCAGTTTTGAGATTTTGCGAGAAAACGGTTAGGCGGAAATGGGCGTGGCCAACATCACGTGATTCAGCTGGATCCCCAGAACGCGCAGACATAAGGTTTATGAATGTGCAATGTAGTTGTCCTTAGTTATGAAGAAAAATGTACTTTGTTTGAAAATCCCATTGAAATGAATGGGGCATTTGAGCTTCGATAACAGTGCCACCTTTTGGCCGATCTGCACCAAATTTTTGTGGTGTCATCAGGGCCCATCAGAAACAATTCACCCAAATTTGGTTAGAATCAGACTTGTGGTTATGGAGATATGAGATGAATGTAAGTCAATGGGAATTTTTTGGGTAGCGCCAACTAGCGGCGAAATGAACCAAATTTTGCAGAGGCCTTCTAGGGGCAGGGCAGATAAGGTCCTCAAGTTTTGTGTTGATCGGCCTTTCCAAGCTAGAGTTATGTTATACTTTGTGTTTTTAGCGTTTCACGAAATATTAGTTAGCCTGTAATTCGGCCGTTTTTTGTCGAATCAAAATTCCTCTACAAACTTTCTTCGGCTCGGTCCAGAGATGCTCTGTGCAAAGTTTCGTGGTCGATCGGACTTCGCGGCTTCGGAGGAGATGATTTCAGCTGGTTTGTCAGTTTTGCGATTTTGCGCAAAAAAGGTTGGGCGGAAATGGAGTGGCCTACATCACGTGATTTAGCTCAATCCCCGAACGCGTAGACGTAAGATTTATGAATGTGCGATGTAGTTGGCCTTAGTTATGAAGAAAAATGTACTTTGTTTGAAAATCCCATTGAAATGAATGGGGCATTTGATCTTCGATTACAGCGCCACCTTTGGCCGAACGGCACTAAATTTTTTGTGGTGTGATCAGGGGCCCATGGGTAACAATTGACCCAAATTTGGTGTCAATCGGATTTGTGGTTATGGAGATATAAAATGAATGTAAGTCAATGGGATTTTGAAAACATTTTTAATTAGCAATAACAGCGCCACCTATAGCCACATTAGGTTCCCCTTGGTGCCTGGCATCAGGGGACCATGCTGAACAATTTGGTACTGGATTCATGTCAATGTGACTTGTGGTTATAGAGGAACTAATTTTCTGGATTAAAGAGCGCCACCTAGGGGTGAGCTGCACCAAATTTTGCACAGGCCCTCAGGGGGCGTCCCAAATGAATGCTCCAAATTTGGTGTCGATCGGCCATTCCAAACTGAAGTTATGACCTCACTTCCTGTTAGCAGTGTTTTTCGCAAACGCTTGTTAGCATATAATTGCGACATTTTTTGTGATATCAAAATTCCTCTACAAACTTTGTAGAGCTCGGTCCAGAGATTATCCGCGCTAAGTTTCGTGGTTGATCGGACTTACGGCTTCGGAGGAGATGATTTTGGCCGGCTTGTCAGTTTTCGCTGTAGCTCGAAAAAGTCTAGGCGGAAATGGGCGTGGCCTATACCAGGAGATTCAGCTTGATCCCCGAACGCGTGCATATAAGGTTTTGATATACGCCTCATAGGCGGGAGATCCAAGCCAAAACGCGCTGACCTTGCTTATAGCGCCCCCTAGCAGTAGAAGTGTGCGGATTTTTGCGCCTGAGGTACGTGCAGTGAATGTGACCTACCCTGTGAGTTTCGCGTCCCTAGCAGTTACGGGTATGCTGCAGTAGTGGAATTCACGGGCGAAGAATAATAATAAAAGACGAACGATTACAATAGGGTTCCCAGCCATCGCTGGTATTGGGAACCGCTGATGCCTTGCAATCGCTGGTTCCCAGCCCGCTCGGGCTTGGACCCTAACTAGAACTGCGAAGCAGTTGTAAACGGGTCCAGCCACCTGTCGCCAGTCGCCACCCTCGCTGGAGGGCGCTGCGAAGTCGTCCCGGAGCTCCGCCGATGTCCCGCGTGGAGGTCCCCGAAGCGAGGTCTCGACGGGTCGCCCGAACCGAGGCTAAACGCGGCTGTTTGAAAATGCCATTGAAATGAATGGGCTTAGCGACGGCGCTTGAGCTTCGATACGGCGCCGCTTTTGGCCGAATCGCACCAAAACGCCAGGTGTCATCTGGGCCCCTCGGTGAAGAAGTGACCCAAATTTGGTGTCGATGGGAGCTGCGGTACTGGAGATATAAAATGCATGTAAGTCAATGGGAGTTTTTTGATTTATGATGAACAGCGCCACCGTTTGGCCAATTGACACCAAATTTGACACAGGCCTTTGGGAAGTCCAGCCGCATAAGGTCTCCAAGTTTGGTGTTGATCGGGCATTCCAAACCTTGTGAAAATGTGTGCTTGTTTGAAATCCCATTCATTTCAATGGGGTTTCTGTAGGCATTTCAGCTTCGATTGTAGCGCCACCTTTAGTGCGAATTGCACCAAATTTTTGTGGTGTCATCAGGGCCTCATGGGGAACAATTGACCCAAATTTGGTGTCCATCGGACCAGCGGTTCTGGAGATATAAAATGCATGTAAGTCAATGGGAGTTTTTTTCCGATATGATGAAGAGTTCCACCGCTTTGGCCGATTGACACCAAATTTGACACAGGCCTTCGGAAGTCCAGCCGCATAAGGTCCCCAAGTTTGGTGTTGATCGGGCATTCCAAACCTTGTGAAAATGTGTGCTGGTTTGAAATCCCATTCATTTCAATGGGGCTTCTGACCGGCATTTCAGCTTCGATTATAGCGCCACCTTTTGGCCGAACTGCATCAAATTTTTGTGGTGTGACGAGGGGCCCATGGGTAACAATTGACCCAAATTTGGTGTTAATGGGACATGCGGTTCTGGAGATATAAAATGAATGTAAGTCAATGGGATATTTAGGGTAGCGCCAACTAGCGGCGAATTGCACGAAATTTTGCACAGCCCTTCAGGGCTGTCTTACATAAGGTACTCAAGTTTGGTGTTGATCGGCCACTCCTAACCTGAGATCTGACATCACTTCCTTTTATTAGCTGCTCGCGAAACGTTTGTTAGCGTAAAATTGCGACATTTTTTTGTCGTATCAAAATTCCTCTACAAACTTTGTAGAGCTCGGTCCAGAGATTATCCGTGCTAAGTTTCGGTGTCGATCGGACTTGCGGCTTCGGAGGAGATGATTTCAGCCGGCTTGTCGGTTTTTGCAATTTTGCGCGAAAAAGGTAAGGCGGAAATGGGCGTGGCTTACATCAGGTGATTCAGCTCAATCACCCGAACGAGTTGACATAAGATTTATGAATGTGCGATGTAGTTGGCCTTAGTAATGAAGAAAAATGTACTTTGTTTGAAAATCCCATTCAAATGAATGGGGCATTTGAGCTTCGATTACAGCGCCACCTTTTTGCCGATCTGCACCAAATTGTTGTGGTATCATCAGGGCCCCATGGGTAACAAGTGACCCAAATTTGGTGTCAATCGGACTTGTGGTTATGGAGATATAAAATGAATGTAAGTCAATGGGATTTTGAAAATTCTTTTAATTTGCAATAACAGCGCCACCTATGGGCAACATTAGGTTCCCCTTTGGTGCATGGCATCAGGGACCATGCTGAACAATTCGACACTGGTTTCATGTCAATGTGACTTGTGGTTATAGAGGAACTAATTTTCTGGATTAAAGAGCGCCACCTAAGGGCGAGTTGCACCAAATTTTGCACAGGCCCTCAGGAGGGCATCCCAAATGAGTGGTCCAAATTTGGTGTTGATCGGCCATTCCAATCTGAAGTTATGCCCTCACTTCGCTGTTAGTAGCTGCTTCGCGAAATATTTGTTAGCGTATAATTGCGACATTTTTAGTCGGATCAAAATTCCCTCTACAAAATTTATAGAGCATGGTCCAGAGATTATCCATGCCAAGTTTCGTGTCGATCGGACTTGGCGGCTTCGGAGGAGATGATTTTGGCCGGTATGTCAGTTTTCGCCTGTAGCTTGAAAAAGTTTAGGCGGAAATGGGCGTGGCCTATACCAGGAGATTCAGCTGGATCCCCGAACGCGTGGATATAAGGTTTTGATATATGCCTCGTAGGGTGGAGTTCCAAGCCTAAACGCGAAAAATTTGTCATAGCGCCCCTAGTGGTAGAAGTGTGCGAATTTTGGCGCTGAGGTACTCTTGAGGCTGCTGAACCTATCTTGTGAGTTTCGCGTCCCTAGCATTTACGGGTATGCTGCAGTATGAGTTTTATGCACGGAAGAAAAATAATAATAAAAACGAGAACGATTCCAATAGGGTTCCTGCACGCTGGTACAGGCAACCGCGATGCTTTGCAATCGCTGTTCCCAGCTCACTTCGGCTTGGACCCTAACTAGAACTGCGAAAGCAGTTGTAAACGGGTCCAGCCACCTGTCGCCAGTCACTTCACCAGCTGAGGCGCATGAAGTCGTTCCGGCGCCAGCTGACGTCCCGCTGTAAGGTCCCCGAAGTGAGGTCCCGACTGGCCTCCGAACCGAGGTGAAACGCGGCGTGTTTGAAAATGCCATTGAAATGAATGGGCTTAGCGACGGCGTTTGAGTTTCGATACGGCGCCGCTTTTGGTCGAATCGCACCAAATCGCCAGCTGTCATCGGGCCCCTCGGTGAAGAAGTGACCCAAATTTGGTGTCGATCGGAGCTGCGGTACTGGAGATATAAAATGCATGTAAGTGAATGGTAGTTTTTTGATATATGATGAACAGCGCCACCGCTTGGCCGATTGGCACCAAATTTGACACAGGCCTTCGGGAGGTCATGTCGGATAAGGTCCCCAAGTTTGGTGTTGATCGGCCATTCCAAACCTTGTGAAAAGTGTGCTGGTTTGAAATCCCATTCATTTCAATGGGGCTTCTGACCGGATTTGAGCTTCGATTACAGCGCCACCTTTGGCCGATCTGCACCAAATTTTTGTGGTATCATCAGGGGCTCCATGGGTAACAATTGACCCAAATTTGGTGTCAATCGGACTTGCGGTTATGGAGATATAAAATGAATGTAAGTCAATGGGGAAAAAATTTCGTCTTTAAGCTGCAATAACAGCGCCACCTATGGGCACATTAGGGTCCCCTTTGGTGCCTGGCATCAGGGGACCATGCTGAACAATTCGGCACTGGATTCATGTCAATGTGACTTGTGGTTATAGAGGAACAAATTTTCAGGATTAAAGAGCGCCACCTAGGGGCCAGCTGCACCAAATTTTGCACAGGCCCTCAGGGGCCCATCCCAACTTAGTGGTCCAAGTTTGGTGTTGATCGGCCATTCCAAACCGAAGTTATGACCTCACTTCCTGTTAGTAGCTGCTTCGCAAACGTTTGTTAGCGTATAATTGCGCCATTTATTGTCGGATCAAATATTCCTCTACAAACTTTGTAGAGCTCGGTCCAGAGATTATCCGTGCCAAGTTTCGTGGTCGATCGGACTTTGCGGCTTCGGAGGAGTTAATTAAAATAGGTTTTTCAGTTTTGGCGATGTAGCTCTCTAAAAGTTTAGGCGGAAATGGGCGTGGCCTATACCAGGAGATTCAGCTCGATCCCCGAACGCGTGGATATAAGGTTTTGATATACGACTTCGTAGTCGAGAGGTCCAAGCCCAAACGCGTTGACCTTTGCTTACAGCGCCCCTAGCGGTAGAAGTGTGCGAATTTTTGCGCCTGAGTTACTCTTGGGGCTGTGAAGCTACGCTGAGAGTTCGCGCTTCTAGGAGTTACAGCGACCGCTGCAGTATCGTTTTGCACGGAAGAAAAAATAATAATAATAATAAAACCGGTAAAACAATAGGGTCCATGCCAGACTGCTGGTATGGGAACCGCTGCCTGCAAACGGGTTCAACTACTCGGACTTGGACCCATAACTAGAACTGCGAAGCAGTTGTAAACGGGTCCAAGCCACCTGGCGCCAAGTCGCCCACTGCCTCGCTGAGGGCGCTGAAGTCGTCCCGGCGTCCGACCGACGTCCCGCGTGAGGTCCCCGAGTGAGGTCTCGACAGGCCGCTCCGAACCGAGGCGAAATGCGGCGTGTTTGAAAATGCCATTGAAATGAATGGGCTCAGCGACGGTGTTTGAGCTTCGATTACGGCGCCGCCGTTTGGCCGAATTGCACCAAATCGCTCAGCTGTCATCGGGGCCCCTCGGTGAAGAAGTGACCCAAATTTGGTGTAAATCGGAGCTGCGGTTGTGGAGATATAAAATGCATGTAAGTCAATGGGAGTTTTTTGATATAGGTTGAACAGCGCCACCGTTTGGCCGATTGGCACCAGATTAGACACAGGCCTTCGGGAAGTCATGCCGCATAAGGTCCCCAAGTTTGGTGTTGATCGGGCATTCCAAACCTTGTGAAAAAGTGTGCTGGTTTGAAATCCCATTCATTTCAATGGGGCTTGTGACCGGATTTGAGCTTCGATTACAGCGCCACCTTTAGGCCGATCTGCACGAAATTTTTGTGGTATCATCAGGGCCCCATGGGTAACAATTGACCCAAATTTGGTGTCAATCGGATTTGTGGTTATGGAGATATAAATTGCATGTAAGTCAATGGGATGAATTTTTTCGTCTTTAATCTGCAATAGCAGCGCCACCTATGGGCACATTAGGGTCCCCTTCGGTGCCTGGCATCAGGGGACCATGCTGAACAATTCGGCACTGGTTTCATGTCAATGTGACTTGTGGTTATGGAGGAACTAATTTTCTGGATTAAAGAGCGCCACCTAGGGGCCAGCTGCACCAAATTTTGCACAGGGCCTCAGGGGCCCATCCCAACTTAGTGGTCCAAGTTTGCTGTCGATCGGCCATTCCAAACCAAAGATATGACCTCACTTCCTGTTAATAGCGTTTTTCGCAAACGTTTGGTAGCGTATAATTGCGACAGTTTTTGTCGGATCAAAATTTCCTTTACACACTTTCATCAGGTTCATCCAGAGATTATCCGTGCCAAGTTTCGTGGTGATCGCACTTGCGAGTTCGGAGGAGTGCGTTCCAGGCGGTTTTTGAGTTTTCGCGCTGTAGCTCGAAAAAAGTTTAGGCGGAAATGGGCGTGGCCTATACCAGGAGATTCAGCTCGATCCCCCGAACGCGTGGATATAAGGTTTTTGGTATACGCCTTCGTAGTCGAGAGGTCCAAGCCCAAACGCGTTGACCTTGCTTACAGCGCCCCCTAGCGGTAGAAGTGTGCGAATTTTGCGCCTGAGTTACTCTTGGGCCCGCGAAGGTACCCTATGAGTTTCAGCGTCCCTAGCAGTTACAGGGTATGCTGCAGTATGAGTTTTATACACGGAAGAAAAAGAATAATAATAATAATAATAATAATAAAAAATCTTAACGAAACAATAGGTTCCTCGCCACTTCGGGTATACGGGAACCGCTGCCGTTTAGTAAACGCCGGGTTCCCTGCCCACTTCGGGCTTGGACCCTAATAAAACGAAGCGAAAACAATAGGGTTCCCAGCCACTTCGTGGTATGGGAACCGCGTTACACTTAGCAACGCCGGGTTCCCAGCCCACTCGGACTTGGACCCTAATAATAAAAATCCGAGTAAAACAATAGGGTTCCCGCCACTGCGAGTGAATGCGGAACAGCGTTGCCAAACGCTGGTTCCCGGCCCACCGGGCTTGGACCC
>JALXJV020000242.1:0-13097 GCA_024633595.2 Lepomis macrochirus
GGGGAAGGAGCTAGAAGGTTGAAATTTCAGATTCTTAATTCAGCTGTCTGTCTGAGTGTTCTGTGCGAGTTTGAAGCCGTTTGGAGTTCAACTCAGCAATTTCACACCGTGATGCCTCTGACATGCAGAAACAGCCGTCTGAAGCCTCTGTGTGCGTTTGAAGCCGTTTGCAAGCTCAACTCAGTCAACTTACATTGTAAGGCCTCAAACACGGAAACTGCTGTGTTTGAGCCTGCAAAGCGCTGATCAGACAGCTTCCACTGAACATGTTGAACCAGGAGACCAGCTTTATCCACAATGGGGTCTCACTTTGCACCACATCACAGCCAGAAAGACAGTTCCAGACGTTTTATCTGCTTTTTAAAGCCTAAGTGAGTGTGTGTAGTGTCAGTCGGTGGTCTTATGACACAACAGCCACCTGATGAGTTCTGAATGCAGTTTCTGCACTAAAATGTAACTGTATGATCAGGGTGGCACCCTGAATTGATCTGTTGTGGTTTGGGGCCCCTAGGGGCCTCCTGAAAAAAGTTGCCTGGGGAAGGAGCTAGAAGGTTGAAATTTCAGATTCTTAATTCAGCTGTCTGTCTGAGTGTTCTGTGCGAGTTTGAAGCCGTTTGGAGTTCAGCTTCAGTCATTCACACTTTAATGCCTCTAACACACAGAAACTGCTTGTTTGAGCCTTGAAACGCTGATCAGAAAGCCTTCACCGACCTGTTGACCCAGGAGACCAGCTTTATCCACAATGGGGTCTCACTTTGCACCACATCACAGCCAGAAAGACAGTTCCAGACGTTTTATCTGCTTTTAAAGCCTAAGTGAGTGTGTGTAGTGTCAGTCGGTGGTCTTATGACACAACAGCCACCTGATGAGTTCTGAATGCAGTTTCTGCACTAAAATGTAACTGTATGATCAGGGTGGCACCCTGAATTGATCTGTTGTGGTTTGGGGCCCTAGGGGCCT
Organism: Lepomis macrochirus; assembly: GCA_024633595.2. Taxonomy (NCBI): domain Eukaryota; kingdom Metazoa; phylum Chordata; class Actinopteri; order Centrarchiformes; family Centrarchidae; genus Lepomis; species Lepomis macrochirus. The sequence goes on from JALXJV020000242.1 coordinate 961, forward strand.
CCTGAAAAAAGTTGCCTGGGGAAGGAGCTAGAAGGTTGAAATTTCAGATTCTTAATTCAGCTGTCTGTCTGAGTGTTCTGTGCGAGTTTGAAGCCGTTTGGAGTTCAGCTTCAGTCATTCACACTTTAATGCCTCTAACACACAGAAACTGCTGTTGTTTGAGCCTTGAAGAACAGCTGGATCAGAAAGCCTTCACCGACACCTGTTGACCCAGGAGACCAGCTTTATCCACAATGGGGTCTCACTTTGCACCACATCACAGCCAGAAAGACAGTTCCAGACGTTTTCTCTGCTTTTTAAAGCCTAAGTGAGTGTGTGTAGTGTCAGTCGGTGGTCTTATGACACAACAGCCACCTGATGAGTTCTGAATGGAGTTTCTGCACTAAAATGTAACTGTATGATCAGGGCGGCACCCTGAATTGATCTGTTGTGGTTTGGGGCCCCTAGGGGCCTCCTGAAAAAAGTTGCCTGGGGAAGGAGCTAGAAGGTTGAAATTTCAGATTCTTAATTCAGCTGTCTGTCTGAGTGTTCTGTGCGAGTTTGAAGCCGTTTGGAGTTCAAGCTTCAGTCGATTCAGCACTTGTAATGCCTCTAATCAACACACAGAAACTGCTTGTTTGAGCCTTGAAACGCTGATCAGAAAGCCTTCACCGACCTGTTGACCCAGGAGACCAGCTTTATCCACAATGGGGTCTCACTTTGCACCACATCACAGCCAGAAAGACAGTTCCAGACGTTTTATCTGCTTTTAAAGCCTAAGTGAGTGTGTGTAGTGTCAGTCGGTGGTCTTATGACACAACAGCCACCTGATGAGTTCTGAATGGAGTTTCTGCACTAAAATGTAACTGTATGATCAGGGTGGCACCCTGAATTGATCTGTTGTGGTTTGGGGCCCCTAGGGGCCTCCTGAAAAAAGTTGCCTGGGGAAGGAGCTAGAAGGTTGAAATTTCAGATTCTTAATTCAGCTGTCTGTCTGAGTGTTCTGTGCGAGTTTGAAGCCGTTTGGAGTTCAACTCAGCAATTTCACACCGTGATGCCTCTGACATGCAGAAACAGCCGTCTGAAGCCTCTGTGTGCGTTTGAAGCCGTTTGCAAGCTCAACTCAGTCAACTTACATTGTAAGGCCTCAAACACGTGGAAACTGCTGTGTTTGAGCCTGAAACGCTGATCAGACAGCTTCCACTGAACATGTTGAACCAGGAGACCAGCTTTATCCACAATGGGGTCTCACTTTGCACCACATCACAGCCAGAAAGACAGTTCCAGACGTTTTATCTGCTTTTTAAAGCCTAAGTGAGTGTGTGTAGTGTCAGTCGGTGGTCTTATGACACAACAGCCACCTGATGAGTTCTGAATGCAGTTTCTGCACTAAAATGTAACTGTATGATCAGGGTGGCACCCTGAATTGATCTGTTGTGGTTTGGGGCCCCTAGGGGCCTCCTGAAAAAAGTTGCCTGGGGAAGGAGCTAGAAGGTTGAAATTTCAGATTCTTAATTCAGCTGTCTGTCTGAGTGTTCTGTGCGAGTTTGAAGCCGTTTGGAGTTCAGCTTCAGTCATTCACACTTTAATGCCTCTAACACACAGAAACTGCTTGTTTGAGCCTTGAAACGCTGATCAGAAAGCCTTCACCGACCTGTTGACCCAGGAGACCAGCTTTATCCACAATGGGGTCTCACTTTGCACCACATCACAGCCAGAAAGACAGTTCCAGACGTTTTCTCTGCTTTTAAAGCCTAAGTGAGTGTGTGGTAGTGTCAGTCGGTGGTCTTATGACACAACAGCCACCTGATGAGTTCTGAATGGAGTTTCTGCACTAAAATGTAACTGTATGATCAGGGTGGCACCCTGAATTGATCTGTTGTGGTTTGGGGCCCCTAGGGGCCTCCTGAAAAAAGTTGCCTGGGGAAGGAGCTAGAAGGTTGAAATTTCAGATTCTTAATTCAGCTGTCTGTCTGAGTGTTCTGTGCGAGTTTGAAGCCGTTTGGAGTTCAACTCAGCAATTTCACACCGTGATGCCTCTGACATGCAGAAACAGCCGTCTGAAGCCTCTGTGTGCGTTTGAAGCCGTTTGCAAGCTCAACTCAGTCAACTTACATTGTAAGGCCTCAAACACGCGGAAACTGCTTGTTTGAGCCTTTAAACGCTGATCAGAAAGCTTCCACTGAACATGTTGAACCAGGAGACCAGCTTTATCCACAATGGGGTCTCACTTTGCACCACATCACAGCCAGAAAGACAGTTCCAGACGTTTTATCTGCTTTTTAAAGCCTAAGTGAGTGTGTGTAGTGTCAGTCGGTGGTCTTATGACACAACAGCCACCTGATGAGTTCTGAATGGAGTTTCTGCACTAAAATGTAACTGTATGATCAGGGTGGCACCGTGAATTGATCTGTTGTGGTTTGGGGCCCCTAGGGGCCTCCTGAAAAAAGTTGCCTGGGGAAGGAGCTAGAAGGTTGAAATTTCAGATTCTTAATTCAGCTGTCTGTCTGAGTGTTCTGTGCGAGTTTGAAGCCGTTTGGAGTTCGCTTCAGTCATTCACACTTTAATGCCTCTAACACACAGAAACTGCTTGTTTGAGCCTTGAAACGCTGATCAGAAAGCCTTCACCGACCTGTTGACCCAGGAGACCAGCTTTATCCACAATGGGGTCTCACTTTGCACCACATCACAGCCAGAAAGACAGTTCCAGACGTTTTCTCTGCTTTTAAAGCCTAAGTGAGTGTGTGTAGTGTCAGTCGGTGGTCTTATGACACAACAGCCACCTGATGAGTTCTGAATGGAGTTTCTGCACTAAAATGTAACTGTATGATCAGGGTGGCACCCTGAATTGATCTGTTGTGGTTTGGGGCCCCTAGGGGCCTCCTGAAAAAAGTTGCCTGGGGAAGGAGCTAGAAGGTTGAAATTTCAGATTCTTAATTCAGCTGTCTGTCTGAGTGTTCTGTGCGAGTTTGAAGCCGTTTGGAGTTCGCTTCAGTCATTCACACTTTAATGCCTCTAACACACAGAAACTGCTTATTTGAGCCTTGAAACGCTGATCAGAAAGCCTTCACCGACCTGTTGACCCAGGAGACCAGCTTTATCCACAATGGGGTCTCACTTTGCACCACATCACAGCCAGAAAGACAGTTCCAGACGTTTTCTCTGCTTTTTAAAGCCTAAGTGAGTGTGTGTAGTGTCAGTCGGTGGTCTTATGACACAACAGCCACCTGATGAGTTCTGAATGGAGTTTCTGCACTAAAATGTAACTGTATGATCAGGGTGGCACCGTGAATTGATCTGTTGTGGTTTGGGGCCCCTAGGGGCCTCCTGAAAAAAGTTGTCTGGGGAAGGAGCTAGAAGGTTGAAATTTCAGATTCTTAATTCAGCTGTCTGTCTGAGTGTTCTGTGCGAGTTTGAAGCCGCTTTGGAGTTCAACTCAGCAATTTCACAACCGTGATGCCTCTGACATGCAGAAACAGCCGTCTGAAGCCTCTGTGTGCGTTTGAAGCCGTTTGCAAGCTCAACTCAGTCAACTTACATTGTAAGGCCTCAAACACGCGGAAACTGCTTGTTTGAGCCTTGAAACGCTGATCAGAAAGCTTCCACTGAACATGTTGAACCAGGAGACCAGCTTTATCCACAATGGGGTCTCACTTTGCACCACATCACAGCCAGAAAGACAGTTCCAGACGTTTTATCTGCTTTTTAAAGCCTAAGTGAGTGTGTGTAGTGCCAGTCGGTGGTCTTATGACACAACAGCCACCTGATGAGTTCTGAATGCAGTTTCTGCACTAAAATGTAACTGTATGATCAGGGTGGCACCGTGAATTGATCTGTTGTGGTTTGGGGCCCCTAGGGGCCTCCTGAAAAAAGTTGCCTGGGGAAGGAGCTAGAAGGTTGAAATTTCAGATTCTTAATTCAGCTGTCTGTCTGAGTGTTCTGTGCGAGTTTGAAGCCGTTTGGAGTTCGCTTCAGTCATTCACACTTTAATGCCTCTAACACACAGAAACTGCTTGTTTGAGCCTTGAAACGCTGATCAGAAAGCCTTCACCGACCTGTTGACCCAGGAGACCAGCTTTATCCACAATGGGGTCTCACTTTGCACCACATCACAGCCAGAAAGACAGTTCCAGACGTTTTATCTGCTTTTAAAGCCTAAGTGAGTGTGTGTAGTGTCAGTCGGTGGTCTTATGACACAACAGCCACCTGATGAGTTCTGAATGCAGTTTCTGCACTAAAATGTAACTGTATGATCAGGGTGGCACCGTGAATTGATCTGTTGTGGTTTGGGGCCCCTAGGGGCCTCCTGAAAAAAGTTGCCTGGGGAAGGAGCTAGAAGGTTGAAATTTCAGATTCTTAATTCAGCTGTCTGTCTGAGTGTTCTGTGCGAGTTTGAAGCAGTTTGGAGTTCGCTTCAGTCATTCACACTTTAATGCCTCTAACACACAGAAACTGCTTGTTTGAGCCTTGAAACGCTGATCAGAAAGCCTTCACCGACCTGTTGACCCAGGAGACCAGCTTTATCCACAATGGGGTCTCACTTTGCACCACATCACAGCCAGAAAGACAGTTCCAGACGTTTTTCTGCTTTTAAAGCCTAAGTAAGTGTGTGTAGTGTCAGTCGGTGGTCTTATGACACAACAGCCACCTGATGAGTTCTGAATGGAGTTTCTGCACTAAAATGTAACTGTATGATCAGGGCGGCACCCTGAATTGATCTGTTGTGGTTTGGGGCCCCTAGGGGCCTCCTGAAAAAAGTTGCCTGGGGAAGGAGCTAGAAGGTTGAAATTTCAGATTCTTAATTCAGCTGTCTGTCTGAGTGTTCTGTGCGAAGTTTGAAGCCGCTTGGATTTCAACTCAGCAATTTCACACCGTGATGCCTCTGACATGCAGAAACAGCCGTCTGAAGCCTCTGTGTGCGTTTGAAGCCGTTTGCAAGCTCAACTCAGTCAACTTACATTGTAAGGCCTCAAACACGCGGAAACTGCTTGTTTGAGCCTTGAAACGCTGATCAGAAAGCTTCCACTGAACATGTTGAACCAGGAGACCAGCTTTATCCACAATGGGGTCTCACTTTGCACCACATCACAGCCAGAAAGACAGTTCCAGACGTTTTATCTGCTTTTTAAAGCCTAAGTGAGTGTGTGTAGTGTCAGTCGGTGGTCTTATGACACAACAGCCACCTGATGAGTTCTGAATGCAGTTTCTGCACTAAAATGTAACTGTATGATCAGGGTGGCACCGTGAATTGATCTGTTGTGGTTTGGGGCCCCTAGGGGCCTCCTGAAAAAGTTGCCTGGGGAAGGAGCTAGAAGGTTGAAATTTCAGATTCTTAATTCAGCTGTCTGTCTGAGTGTTCTGTGCGAGTTTGAAGCCGTTTGGAGTTCAGCTTCAGTCATTCACACTTTAATGCCTCTAACACACAGAAACTGCTTGTTTGAGCCTTGAAACGCTGATCAGAAAGCCTTCACCGACCTGTTGACCCAGGAGACCAGCTTTATCCACAATGGGGTCTCACTTTGCACCACATCACAGCCAGAAAGACAGTTCCAGACGTTTTATCTGCTTTTTAAAGCCTAAGTGAGTGTGTGTAGTGTCAGTCGGTGGTCTTATGACACAACAGCCACCTGATGAGTTCTGAATGCAGTTTCTGCACTAAAATGTAACTGTATGATCAGGGTGGCACCGTGAATTGATCTGTTGTGGTTTAGGGCCCCTAGGGGCCTCCTGAAAAAGTTGCCTGGGGAAGGAGCTAGAAGGTTGAAATTTCAGATTCTTAATTCAGCTGTCTGTCTGAGTGTTCTGTGCGAGTTTGAAGCAGTTTGGAGTTCGCTTCAGTCATTCACACTTTAATGCCTCTAACACACAGAAACTGCTTGTTTGAGCCTTGAAACGCTGATCAGAAAGCCTTCACCGACCTGTTGACCCAGGAGACCAGCTTTATCCACAATGGGGTCTCACTTTGCACCACATCACAGCCAGAAAGACAGTTCCAGACGTTTTCTCTGCTTTTTAAAGCCTAAGTAAGTGTGTGTAGTGTCAGTCGGTGGTCTTATGACACAACAGCCACCTGATGAGTTCTGAATGGAGTTTCTGCACTAAAATGTAACTGTATGATCAGGGCGGCACCCTGAATTGATCTGTTGTGGTTTGGGGCCCCTAGGGGCCTCCTGAAAAAAGTTGCCTGGGGAAGGAGCTAGAAGGTTGAAATTTCAGATTCTTAATTCAGCTGTCTGTCTGAGTGTTCTGTGCGAAGTTTGAAGCCGTTTGGATTTCAACTCAGCAATTTCACACCGTGATGCCTCTGACATGCAGAAACAGCCGCCTGAAGCCTCTGTGTGCGTTTGAAGCCGTTTGCAAGCTCAACTCAGTCAACTTACATTGTAAGGCCTCAAACACGTGAAACTGCTTGTTTGAGCCTTGAAACGCTGATCAGAAAGCTTCCACTGAACATGTTGAACCAGGAGACCAGCTTTATCCACAATGGGGTCTCACTTTGCACCACATCACAGCCAGAAAGACAGTTCCAGACGTTTTATCTGCTTTTAAAGCCTAAGTGAGTGTGTGTAGTGTCAGTCGGTGGTCTTATGACACAACAGCCACCTGATGAGTTCTGAATGGAGTTTCTGCACTAAAATGTAACTGTATGATCAGGGCGGCACCCTGAATTGATCTGTTGTGGTTTGGGGCCCCTAGGGGCCTCCTGAAAAAAGTTGCCTGGGGAAGGAGCTAGAAGGTTGAAATTTCAGATTCTTAATTCAGCTGTCTGTCTGAGTGTTCTGTGCGAGTTTGAAGCCGTTTGGATTTCAACTCAGCAATTTCACACCGTGATGCCTCTGACATGCAGAAACAGCCGTCTGAAGCCTCTGTGTGCGTTTGAAGCCGTTTGCAAGCTCAACTCAGTCAACTTACATTGTAAGGCCTCAAACACGCGGAAACTGCTTGTTTGAGCCTTTAAACGCTGATCAGAAAGCTTCCACTGAACATGTTGAACCAGGAGACCAGCTTTATCCACAATGGGGTCTCACTTTGCACCACATCACAGCCAGAAAGACAGTTCCAGACGTTTTATCTGCTTTTAAAGCCTAAGTGAGTGTGTGTAGTGTCAGTCGGTGGTCTTATGACACAACAGCCACCTGATGAGTTCTGAATGGAGTTTCTGCACTAAAATGTAACTGTATGATCAGGGTGGCACCGTGAATTGATCTGTTGTGGCAAAAAAGTTGCCTGGGGAAGGAGCTAGAAGGTTGAAATTTCAGATTCTTAATTCAGCTGTCTGTCTGAGTGTTCTGTGCGAGTTTGAAGCCGTTTGGAGTTCGCTTCAGTCATTCACACTTTAATGCCTCTATAGTCGGGGAGCCAAAGTCTCAAAAGCTCAATAAAATGGGTTGAACCTGACATGGTCTGTCATACTTTTTATTTGTGTTTTTTTCTGTTAACTTTGACCCTAAGAACCAATAATTGAGGGTCTGCTCTGCCGGAAATATCGCTGAAAAAAAATTGTGGCCATTTTAGTCTATGCACCCTTTATTTTTTATCAGAAAAATGTGAAAAATTATTTTTTCCCTCAAATCCTCAGTTGATTGGGTAGGCTGTCAATAAATGCATTCCAGATACACAGAACTCATGTGCTGACAACATCCACTGAAAAAATAACTCTTAAAACACATTTCTACATGATTTTGCATCAATTTCATGCAAAAAAAGTAGGCGTTTTCTCACTTTTTTTCAATATTTTCATCTTTACTTCATTGGCAATCAACTATTCCCTAAGTTATGACATCAGTCAATATGCCATTCTTTTCACCAAACAGTATACTCATTCCACAGAAAAAATTATAAAAAAATCCAACCAAAATCAATGGATCTGTGATGATTTCACTACTAGTTGGCGATCAACAGGCTCAGAACTTCAATCTAATTTTTGACTACTCTCAAAATTCGAAAGACATACTGGATATTTAACATCATGGCACACTTACACACACACACCCATGATCTTAGTAATTTAAATGACTTTGTAACAACAAACCAACGGTTACCAACGGTTGCCAACGGACTTCGAAGCTGCTCATCATTGTCAGTGGTAAGTGACAGTGACTTTAGGTAGGTCTGCCCCAGCGTTTTGGGAAAAGAATGGTAATATGGATATTGTAATGGAAACTGAAAGGACCATTCCAGTCTTCAAACAAGTATATTTCTGATGATTCCTCATCCCAAACGTATCCCTGTAGCAGCAGCAGCATTCATTCTCTACTAGCTTACATAGATAGCTTTAGCCATTTTAGCTCGCTTTGGTGGTTTCTTTAAACGGCCATAACTCCTCACAGGAATGGGGTAGAGACTTACTTTTTTTTTTAAATGTTCAGAATCTTATGCTCATGTTTCCTATATGTCCATTTTGAAAAATTGCGAAAATTTCAACTGGACTTTCTTTACTCTAGGTAAAGAAATAGATATGAGAATAAATGCTGCTACAGGGATACGCTTGGAGCTGAGGAATCATTAGAAATACACTTGTATGAAGGCTGGTGTGGACCTTGAAGTGTTTTTCATGTCAGACAGATAAAAGGCTAGTAAGGATAACTAAAGGCTGCACTAAACGTTAGCTGCCGTTAGCAATTAGCTACATGGCCAGTTGTTACGCTCAGCTTTAGACAAATTGTAGCTAGTTAGCTTATGGCATGAATGGCCACACAAAAAAATATATTGGATATCAGACTGTACACAATACTGAACAATACAAAAGTTCTTTAAGATGTAAACATACTATATATTATGCATAGTTTGTTTTGTATATAGACCTGTACAGTATATAGAGAGTGATTTGTCAAAACCTAGTTAGCTAGTAGTGTCAAACATCTAGATTTCTCAGGCTCCATACTTCATTCTTCTCCAATTCACATCACTCCTCTCCTGTTCTCTCCTCGTCACTCTTCTCTTCTCATTCCACTCTTCTCTTCTGTTCAATCCTTGACTCTCCTCTTTACTGTATTTTCTAATCCTCTGCTGCCTTCTCTTGTTGCTAACTTTTCCTCCACAACAAACCCAATAAGATCAGAACCAAATCTGCAAATGGGAAATATTGTGTATTCAGGTGAAATAAATCTAGATGTTTGACACTATATACAAAAAACAAACTATGCATAATATATAATATGTTTACATCTTAAAGAACTTTTGTATTGTTCAGTATTGTGTACAGTCTGATATCCAATATAGCTACCAGTGATTCTTGAGATCAGGGACAAAACAGGTTTTTATTTTCAAAAAAAAATCTTGATTATTTAAAAAAACTATGTATACATCTTTGTTAAATGAGGCTTTGCCTATATAACCATGTGTTGGAACAACCTCCCAGTTTTACATTTTTTGACATTTTTTTGTCAACACCGTCAGAGACATAGAAATGTCAAAAAAATTATTTTAAATGACCTTATCACAGATATTTTTACTTCTTTTACTTTAATTCTTAGCTGTTTCTTGGTTCTCTTAATTGTATACAGATGTTTTTAAATGAAACATATCTCCTTTTAAAAGTTAGATTTGTAAATGTTTAATATTTACGGTTTAGGTTTTATGTATTAACCAATATAACATTTAATCTCCAACATGAACAGAGATACTTAGAAGTGTTCAAATTACACATTAACTTTGAAAATGCAACACTGTTATAGACAAATATTCTTGATGGAACAAAACATGTCATCTTTTAAAAAAAAATCAACATAAAGTCCATCTGATCGGAGTTGACAAGGCATCGACGGTAGTTGACACATCTGGACGGTGGTAACATACTTGTAAGAAACAGAAAAATATTTAATTCAAAATTATCATTGAACTCTCACAAATATTGTAACTTTATAAGATAATGAAGAAAATACATTATATAACCTATTATTTTGGATTAACATCTCAAGAGGGTACAAGGACTAGTCCATGAACATAACCCCATTGTAAAGTCCACAACCTCTTCAAATATATGCTGCTTATGCACAAACTACAAACCCCATCTCCAGAAAAGTTGGGATATTTTCCAAAAGCCTGCATCAGTGCCTACAGCATGAGTGAGCTGTATGTCTGTGAAGGTGCTACTGACACAGAGGCATGAATTGGGATTTTAGAAAGACATCTGTTGCCATCAAGTCGATGTATCTTTCCAGGACATGCTTATTTCAGCAGGACAACGCTTAGGCCTCAGTCTGCACAGGCTTACAACAACATGGGCTCGCATACACAGATTGCGTGTTCTTTAAAGGCCTGCTGCCAGTCCAGATCTGTCTCCTATTGAAAATGTATGGCGCATCACAATCAGACAGTGGCAACCACAAACGTTTGAGCAGCTGAAGTTTTGAATAACAAAAATTCCAATTACAAAACTGGCACAATTAGTATCTTCACTTCCCAAATGATTAGTTGTTATCCGAGGAAAGGTGAGGTAACACGATGGTAAACAAGCCTCTGCCCCAACATTTATTTGCGTACATGTGTTGAATGCATGAAATTCTAACTTTGTTTATATTTACAAAATACAGTTACATTGATCAGTAAAACTACTGAAAATCTTTTCTTTGTACTTTGTAAGTTAAATAAAGGGTCATGTGAATTAATCCCAGATTATTATTTATTTTTAATTGGAAAATATCACAACTTTTGTGGAAATGGGGTTTGTAGATGGCGCTCATGTGCTTTGTTCTTGAGGTCGCTTGGCTCTATCTGTGGTTGTTTCCAAAACCATCTCTTATATCTCTTTTCTGTGTCTTTATTTTGCCCTCCTCCACCCTATTCTTCAGTTTTTCCCTCTCCTTTCTCAGGAACTCCACCCATCAATTTTTTTCACCTTCTTTTTTTGATACTCCCTGTTCCTTCTCTTCGCTCTTCCACTAACAGCTTTTCACTAGCTATTATGGCCTAAAATGCATTGCATCCAATAATTGCATCCAATGCATTTTAATCCAACACCCTAACTTTTGATACCTATTAAAATAGGTTAATTTTGCATTACTTTTAATTCTTTTTAAGCTATTGTAATGTAATACCACCTGCTTCCGGACAAGGACTTTTACAGGTACTGGTCACATATTACATCATTTTTAATTAAAAAAAATGTGAAACAACATGAAATAAATAATTGGGTGTGCTAAAGTTGTCTTGTTAGTATTCTGGCTAAATGTATGAATAATTTTATGTAAATGTTTTACCAAAAAACTGTGTTTTATCTGGTGGACATGTTTTGTCCCAGATCTCAAGAATCACTGGCTACATATATTTTTTTGTGTGGCCATTCATGCCATAAGCTAACTAGCTACAATTTGTCTAAAGCTGAACGTAACAACTGGCCATGTAGCTAATTGCTAACGGCAGCTAACGCTTAGTGCAGCCTTTAGTTATCCTTACTAGCCTTTTATCTGTCTGACATGAAAAAACACTTCAAGGTCCACACCAGCCTTCATACAAGTGTATTTCTAATGATTCCTCGCTCCAAACGTATCCCTGTAGCAGCATTTATTCTCATATCTATTTCTTTACCTAGAGTAAAGAAAGTCCAGTTGAAATTTTCGCAACTTTTTCAAAATGGACATATAGGAAACATGAGCATAAGATTCTGAACATTTAAAAAAAAAAAGTAAGTCTCTACCCCATTCCTGTGAGGAGTTATGGCCGTTTAAAGAAACCACCGAAACGAGCTAAAATGGCTAAAGCTATCTATGTAAGCTAGTAGAGAATGAATGCTGCTGCTGCTACAGGGATACGTTTGGGATGAGGAATCATCAGAAATATACTTGTTTGAAGACTGGAATGGTCCTTTCAGTTTCCATTACAATATCCATATTACCATTCTTTTCCCAAAACGCTGGGGCAGACTCTACCTAAAGTCACTGTCACTTACCACTGACAATGATGAGCAGCTTCAAGTCCGTTGGTAACCGTTGGTAACCGTTGGTTTGTTGTTACAAAGTCATTTAAATTACTAAGATCATGGGTGTGTGTGTGTAAGTGTGCCATGATGTTAAATATCCAGTATGTCTTTCGGAATTTTGAGAGTAGTCAAAATTAGATTGAAGTTCTGAGCCTGTTGATCGCCAACTAGTAGTGAAATCATCACAGATCCATTGATTTTGGTTGGATTTTCATAATTTTTTCTGTGGAATGAGTAT
>JALXJV020000243.1:0-13086 GCA_024633595.2 Lepomis macrochirus
ACACTCTTAAAACTGCTGGGTTAAAAATAACCCATTTTGGGTTATTTTGTAACTAGCAGCTGGGTAAAATATGGACCGACCCAGCTGGGTTGTTATAACCCAGCCAGGTTGGTTTATTGGTTTGACCCAGCATGTTGGGTTATGCTTTCTACCCAAAAATTGGGTTGACCCTACCCAAAACTGGGTTGAAAAAATACAACCCAAATTCTGGGTTATCCGTATCACCATGGTTTAAAATTACATATTTTATTTTGGTTTACTTCTGCATCAAGAAATTTATCAATAATAAATTATGTAGTGAAGAAACAATCATACAAGTGCTGAAATGTCCCAGCCATTCATTTATTATTCTTCTAAAAGGCAAAATGTCAAGTTAACAAATACATTCCTTTTAAACTTTTTTTTGTCCTTTTTTCAGATCTGCTATAATTACAAGTAAAAATTAAAAAATACATTTCTTATTAAACTTTCTTTTTCTTTTTTAATACAAAACAGATATAATACTAACTGCTATAATCACCAGTAAAACATACATTACACATTTAAGCAAGTTTACTTTTCTTTTTGTACATATATGTACACATCACAACAACTGGAACCACTAAACACACTTTAAAATCTTAAACATTTTTAGGTCAGTTAGCAAAATGATCATTACATAACAGCAAATTGGGCTCTCAATAATTTTACTGCATTTGATTCATTGCCTGGGATGCCAAAGATAACTGTCTGAATAAACTCCCAAACCTGTGCACATGCTTTTGGGTAGCTAACATCAAAAACAAAAAATGCCTTGAAGCAGACATCAACCGCACCTAAAAGAGAGGGCTGCTCCAAGGCTGTACCATTTAGGACAACAAATGCTTGCGAACACTGATGATCCTCCCCCAGCATAAGGACATACGGGTACTCCGTTGTGGATCTTGTCAGGTAATCCACCATGTTCGTTCCAATCTAAAAAAACAACACAAGATTCAAATAGGTTATAAATCTTCATGTTTCAATACTTACTTAAAAAGACCAGTTTTCCCAGATTACAATGTGAGCCTTATTTCATTCAGGCTGACAAATAGTTTAATAAATTCATATTTTTATGTTTGAACTTAGATTTTGTTATTTCCTCAACAAGCTGAGCTCTCTGACATCGACACACTGGATAACATTGTGATGCAAAGGACGTTGTGAAACGTATTAAACCTCTTCAGACAACCACCACCGTGCTGAGTGACCAAATAAGCCCAGGTGAGTCTCTCGTTGTGCCTTTTAAAGCACACGATGTAGCAGAGCACGCTAACGTTACCTGATTCTGTACTGAGGAGAGCAGCTGCTATGGTTAGATGCTGTTCCAGTGCGCTGCAACGGCATTAGGTTGTTTACATTCTGGTTAAGCAGCTTTCTGTTTAGATGCGAACACAGCGGGGGCTGTTGGGCTTCAGCTGAAAAAGGTGACGTCTGACCCAGCAGACTGTATTTTCCAAACTGACCAACACAGTAAATAATACTTTGGAACAAGATATTGAAAAGGACTCACAGGCTGGATGTCCATGAAGGCCTTGCGTATCTCCAGGCTGCTGGGGCGGAACACTTTCTTCCCCACTTTGTAAAGGGCAGTCGGGAGCAGCACTGGCAGCAGCTGTAACGCTACTTCCCCTTGTTTGTCTGTAAAATAAATAATGTAATAAAACAGTTAGTGATTAAATAAATGTTAAGTGCAATGGTCTTGGTAATGCTCTCTAATCAACAACCAATTTTTTAAATGTAAATACCTGCTGTGAGTGAATCTATGTTGGTGAGAAGGTCAGCAGTCTTCTCCTTCCTAGCCATGCGAATTATCTTCGCAGAGAACATGGGGTTCCAGTTTTCAGTTAATTTTCCAGAAGCCTCTGGGTGTAATACTGAGAAATCCTGAGAAATCTAAGTACAGGAGATGACAAAGATGCAAAGGTGTAAGACACAAACAACAATTGATGAGTAAAACTTAATGAAATGCAAGCTCACCATGCCAGGAGTGTCGACTAAACGCGGAAACTCCGTAATTATCGCTTGGATTGTTGTGGTTCCATTTGCCCGGATCCACTGCGCTCTGTGAATGGCGGTCTCCAGCATGTGTTGGCCAACCTGAGATGGCGGCCAGATGTTGTTTTTCAGCCACTCTGTCAACTGGATGGCCCGCTCTGGAGTTATAGTTGGTTCTGTAACATGCAAGAATATGGATAAATACTAACAAGCAGTGATGGACTAAGACCAGCTTCAGGTAATAATGGAGACTATCTGGTTGGAACAGTTGACTTTTATAGTGGTGTCACATAAATTTTTGTGATGAAACAGAAGGACATCTTGCTGTACCTGGTAAAATGATTTGGGTATCATGTGGCACTTGCTCTGTTGAGTTTCCTCGCATGCCCTGGCGAAGCCTTTTCCGGATATTGCGTAGGCGCTCCTCTAGAAATCCTGTTGCCGGTTTATGTCTCCTCCCTGGGGAGAACCATGCATCCTGAAGTTTAGAAAGTAAACAAAAAAAACACATTAGGAACAAAACCAGCAGCAACCCTGAAATTAGGAGATGACAATAACTGTTACTTAATTTCATTGCCCCCACCCCACAAAAAGGTTTTAGTGTGTTAGAGTGAGAGAAAAGGATAATTTGAATTCTACCATTTTTCAGCTCAATCGGCCGTGAGCACTGACTGAGTCTTAAATAGTTTCTCTGCCAGTGACATTTACAGTGCGCCACATGGTTAGATTTAGATGTTAGATTAGTTTATGAGTGCTCCTGTAAACTTTAATGTTGCTGCTCTGGAAACAACATTGAGTTGTATTTAAAATATTCAGTGCTAACCCTTTTCTGAATTTAAACCAACCAGGCAGCTAATTTTTACACTTCAAGTTTATTTATTGCAAGTCATCTTTTACTGCAATATTGACCACTGTTACTGCACATTTTTTAAATTCAGTGCATGTTATGTTTTATAGTGACAACAGTGACATACAATATGCTGTATATATACCGTGTGGGATAGAAGCTGACTTGAGTGTTGGGTTGTCACATTTGCTTTGTATGGGTTCATGTGTGAGTAGTAACTGTACTTACATAGCCCGTGCCATGACAGTCCCTCAGACATGGAAAGTCAGCCACTATGGATGATGCCAACATTATCTTCGTATCTGAAGTTGGACTTAAAAACAGACATTTCATAGTATAATTTTTATAAAAACAAAATTGGTAATATAAAGCTTTTTTAAACAGAATCTTTGTACCATCAGCTGAACCCAGAAGCAGCTAACATTAGGGCTGAACAATCTAACATTGATTAATAATGCAATTTTTAAATTGTAGGAGGTGATGTGTGTTGGTAAAATTTGTGTCAAAATACTGTTTTAAATATTGCAATGCTGCAGAGATGTCTTTCATCTTCCATTCTAGAGATTTATGAAGCATCTTTGTTTGAATCCGTACAATGTTTTTGAATGTTTTTCAATGAAAATGAGAATAATGACCAAAAATTATCATTCCCCTCAATATTTGTTCAGCCCCAGTTCACATCAGTAAAAAAATGCGCACATTAATATGCTTAATGTATGTGTGAGAAATACTTACTTCTCACCAAAGCGCTCCATCAGGTGGGAAACGAGTATCCGGACCATGGCTCTTCTTTCATTAATGGAAATGTGATTGTTTTCTTCAAGTGTGGCAACCAAGCATTTCCCTTCAGGTGTTTTGCTGAGGATCCCAGAAATATTCTATAAAAATGATAGTATGATGGGAGTTACAAAATATACAGTACATGCATTTCAAAATGCAGACTAGTGTGAAAAAATAGTTTGTGTTTTTCCCTACAGTCAAAGTGAAGCTAAGCTTGTCACATTCAATAAAAAAACAAAAACGCAAATTATTGTTAACTATTCTCACAAAGAACAAGTTAACTTACGAATGTAGCTCCTTGCCCTACAGAAATTCTGCGTTGCTCTGCAGGCAATTCTGGGGTTGATGTGCAAGCAGCAGTTTCAAGTTCAGGACGTGAATCCTTAAAAGGTATATAAAGAAAAGATTTATCATCAGGGTCAGATCTAGAAATGGCATGAATCATTTTTAAAAAGAAATTAATTACTATGGAATCACTAGTCTCGATATAATTGAACGGAGGATTACCAAATATATTTTGGCTTTTCTGTACACTACATAACTATTTGTGTGTATTAAAAGTACTTTTGTGGAGAGAGTCATTTGTTAACAAATCTTAAAATACATATATTTTTTCAATTCTTCACATTCATTATCATCAAGACTCATCTTATTCCATACATTACACTCATTCAGTTTAATTGGTTTTGGTTACTTACTTCACTGATAAAACTGGCACCTATCTCAACAGGAATATTAATTTTAAGAAAACATATCATTGAAAGTAGTTGCAAAAAATACAGTACTAGGTCATAGTATGGATAAACAGTAGCATGGATGAACAACAGAGCCTTACTACTAACTATATATACACAATCAATGCACAAACCCTAATCCACATTTTTAAAACAGCCTGTATCTCAAAGAAATGTAATGGTCGCTATCATTTTCTTTGTAGGACTTCACAACATGGAGGGGGTGATAGTCACCAATGGAATCAATGTCAACTGCCTCAATTTCTGGGGTTGGAGACACAGTTAAGGCAAAGAAATGCCTTTCAAAGCCTGTTGTTTCCCAGTTTTTCACAATGATTTTGACTTTTGAGTCCAAAACCAGAATGCTCTGAATGGTCCCGAACTGAGGCTCACCATCAGCAGAGTGAGTCAGCAAAAGTGTCATCCCAGGCCTATAGCTAGTGCCCCTGTACTTAATCCAAGATGCCAAAAACACTTCTGTGAAAACAGCAATTCCCTCCAAGCTATGTTTCACCTTCTCAAAATCCTCTATTGAACAGAGGACTGTGGTGAATCCTGGCCCAACTTCAAAGTCATGAGAGAACATCTGGCCAGACAGCAAGGTGTAACACATCATTATCTGATGTCTGTAGGCCTGGGTTTTACAAATATTCCGAAAGTTGCAGGTCACATGGCTTACTCGTTTGAAAAAGCCATGTTTTGCCTCAAAACGCATGGACCAGAAGTGAACTACAGGCCCCAGTTTCCTGATGGCTCCAGGATAATGAAGCATGAAATGGTGTTTGGGTTTTAAGTGTCTGTCTGGGTAAAGCTCCAAAAAGAGACAATGGTGTTCCTGAATCAAATATCTCAAAAAGATGACTGCCCCTTGTGTCAATGCAGGGGAAAATATCAACTCCATACAGCTGAGTAATGAAAGGAGCAATTCCCAGTATCGGTTTCCCTCTGGAATCAAATCTCCTATCATGAGGGGCAGCAGTCTCAGTAGACACCATGTCTGTGTAGCTGTTTGCCTAAGGGCCCCATCAGGATTTTTAACTCCTGGGGTTTGATGGCAGATGGCTTGTTGCGCACATCGCAAAACCCATAGTCAAAGCTGGTCAGTCTGTAGTTTAGTTGCTCAAGGGTTATGAGTTTTTTGTTCGATCAGTGAATTGAGAACAAGTTTCATTTCATAACCACCAACTCCCTCAAGGATGTCGTGCATGATGTCAGGAGCTACATTATCAGTGACATGGTAGAACTGCAGCTTGTTAAGGGAAGACTCTCTCTTGATGCCAGTTTGAGTTGCGTTATTTAGAAGGGAATCAGAGTGGTAGTTCACCTTATCACGCATTGATAAAGGATCCTCAACCGTCTGTGCCTTCAAAATCTCTCTGTGTACCCGACACCATCGACATACACTGTTGCCTGCAAAGCTTTCTGTGTAACCAAGGATGCTGTTAAGTCCAAGGTTATCCCCACAGACCTGTGCCACTCCAGCCTTTACAGTGCCTTTGAAATGAGTGGTTTCAATATGGATACCGTTCAGTTCCATGTCCCTAACCTCTTTCACAACTGGATCTAGAACAGCATTCATTCCATAGGTTTTTGTGTCATCAGTCTTGTACACTGCCAACAGGAAGTGAGACTTTAGGCTAGACAAGTACTCTGCTGGCAAGCATTTAATGGTGAAATAGATGAAACCCAACTTGTGAACTGAGGTTTTTGAGCCCAGTGGATTCACCATCTCACAATCATCACTGTAAAGTACCAGTGGAATAGAGAACTCTTCTGAAAAAAGGCGATTAGTTCCACAGACTGTGCCATCTCTAAAATCCTCAAGGGCTGTAGTTTCACGCTTTCGCCACTCTAGGATCTTTTCCATTGTTCCTGGACTTTCCAAGATAACCTTCAGCATAGCTTTTAGTGGAACATACTGAAAGGTGTCCCGAACTGCCACTTGTTTCACAGTTCCAGTCTCTCGATCAGTTTCCTGTGTGTAGGAAAAACCAGGGAGAGGTACTGCCTCTGGTTGTACAAAGTATCCAGACTGGGTGAAATATTTCATTTGCCTGTACTCTGTTTCAAAGCCCTGAAAGGGTTCAGCTGCTAATGCAAACTGCTCTATCAGTTCCTCTCCTTTTGGAGTCTCCGATTGGCCTATCTCTCTCAAAAAAGCGACAGTTTTTCTCTTTAAACTATCAACAATATCCCTGACTAGATTAGAAGTGTGTTCAACAACATCTCTAATCCCACTGAAAGTCTGTGAGGACTTAGACTTCAACCTAGCTAAGAAGAGTGCCACTCTGTCTTTTATGTTGTCATCATCTAATTCATCCCATTCCTCTACTGAAGTCTCACTGCATTCCACCTCGCATATCTCACTGGATTGTGGATCTGACAACGTGTCAGGAAGTTGAACAGAAGAACTTTCTTCCACTGTTCCAACATCAAACTCAATAGCATGCCCCAGTAGGTGTCTCCTAAACGATCTCATGTGATTAAATGAGCGATAGCACCCGACTTGAGCACACTGAAAATAAGTTGATGTGGAGTAAACATTATGCGTCACTCTCAGATGGGCAAAAAATTGTCTTATGTCACGCCCTAAAGATCTTTTACACTTAAAGCAAATATAACTCATTTTGTGTAGAGCTATGACTCTAGGTCAGGGTCAGCTACCTTTACTGTCTAAAGAGCCATTTTTATCCAGAAAGGAAAAAAAAACCTGTATGAAGCTGCAAAAAAGACAATTTAGCTCATTAATTGCAGGTTCCACAGCCTATTGGTCTAAATTAACTTATCAACATTACTAATAGCTCTAAATGATCATTTGTTCATATGGTTTTTCACAAGGTGGCTAAAATAGGTAGTTTAAGACCAGGCCAGGATGCAGCACAATATACATTTAAGTTGATGAAGAGCTTAATAAATGTATTTCATGTACAGACAACAGTTTTAAGGTTAATTTTAGAACAAACCAACAATGACAAAGTCAGAGAGCTACTAGAGAGGGGCCAAAGAGCCGCATGTGGCTCGGGAGCCACAAGTTGCAGACCCCTGCTCTAGATGTACCTCAAGCAACTTTTTTAAGTTACGTAGAAATTTTAGCCGTGGTCCAAGAAGAGGAATCAGGGAGGTCAAGCTGTCTCCGTCCAGAAGAAAGAAAGAGTCTTGATCAATCTGTTGAGCTGCAAAACATAAAATGCTTTAATTCGGGGATCTTGCACCATTTCTAAAGTCAACTTTAATGCTTTATGACTTTTTAAGACCTCAGTGTATATAATTTAAAAAATGTCCAGCAGATGTTTCTTACTTCACCATACAAGTTATTTTTTAGTTTTAGAGACTCATAAAGTGCCTTAAAATAATGATAATGATTTAAAATGAGGACTAATTTTCACATCAATTCTGTTATGAAATTAAAAAATAACAGACCCGAGTGTCAGAAAAATCCTGAAATTCAAAAGGATTGCGGTAACACAGATTAATATGATCTCTGGAGGACAAACTCTCCCTGAACTGGAGAATCAGCATTTGTAGGCTACTTGAGTACTTGACTTAAAAATGGTTTTGACATGGAACTGTTGCACATTTCATCATTGCTGTAATATAATCACTGGAAGATGCATCATCGTGGGGCAACCTGGAATGTTAGTTTAAGACTTTTTCTCTAAATAGCTGTGAAGAATAAAATATAAAATAGCTGAACTTGTGGAGCGATAACGTAAACACAGCACTGTCTTGCTCATAAAGCAAGTATCTTGTCTGCCACTGTGATAAGCCATTTACAGTTCACAGATCTCAAAGAGTGCCGCTTCGTTAACTCCCAAACTTTAGCAAGTCGGCGAAGTTTTAGCTGTGGCTTGTTCTCGGGGAATCACTGTGACGAACATCATGCTAACCGGTAGAGCTAATAAAGCGATCAAAACCAACACAGCAGGCTATTGACATCAACAAAGCGTGCTTAAAAAAATATTCAGCGTATCTGCACCCGCTTGTAACGTGACACCAGGTTACCGTGAGAGCTTACGGTAGCCTTAAATGGCCATTTTAATACCTACAGCAAATTTAAGACTATTTAACACCTTAATTATCCTGATCTTATTTTAAAAGTTTTTAACCTAAGTATTACATACCTTCAAATGTAGGAAGCCACTCAGCCAGGTTCCACTCCAGGAGTTTGTTCTTCACAAAATCATCCATCTATCAGAAATATACAAAAACATTTTTAAGGCCACATATGATTGTGCACATATTATTCTAGACTCAGAACAGGGGTCTATACCATTTTGATGAAAATAGCCCTAGAAGTGCCAAAACTCCATAACTAGCCTATATCACCATAAAATGTAATTTTGTGTTTAAATGCCAAACTAAAAACTTATAAGAAACCCAAATGATGAACATTTATTCTGTTACAATATCCTGTAAATAATTAAATACCACCTAAATATAAATGTTAACACTCACATGTATGTTATGTAACGTTATTTATCAATATGCTCAACACTGTATGTAGTAAACTGTGATTGCACATGTTCACATCCTTGCTAGACACAATCAACCACCTACTAAGCAAACATTACAAGCTGGCATCATTATGTCACAAGTTATCGATGAGAATAACATGAAATATTGACAAAACATGAGCCCTTATCAGCTAAACAGATGAGTAAAATACCCTCCTGGAATGCACACCAATGTTTCCCAAACGTTCATTTATTTGTGGAGGCCTGCCACAATATCAACACGACAGCCACAGATTGATTTGTTTTATTTTTACTAAGCCTGTTTTAAATCGTATTTGCAGAGCGCTGTAGCGCTGTAGCGCAGCACTTCCTCTCGCTCGTCCCTCTCTCTTACTCACTCACCTGTCCACACAGAGTTATTAGCAAGCATGTAAGGAGCCTAGCTAATAAGGACAGATAACGTTAGGTTAATGTTAGAAAACACCTGGGTAGGTTTTCGAGGCTATGCACGCTGTCCATAGCTGGTAGTCAATATCGTCTGCATCGCCAGGTCAGATATAACGATAGCTCTGTTGGGGGTTAACATTAGTTTAGCTTTGAGAATTAACGTTACAAATGTTAATGTTAGCCAACAACAGGCCAGCTAGCTTATCGACTACTTTACTGGCGTCTTGTTTAATGACGTTACTCCAGCGATGCTCTTCTAGCATCGCTCGCATTGTGTCCTTTACCTTTCGTTGTTCATTTGGCTCTAATGTGAAGTATTTCCAAACACAACTCCTTTAACAAAACTAGTCTTGGCGGCCCAAAGCTAATGAGCTACCGGAGCAAGGAGACGCGTGACAGCCAGGGTGACTGCAGACGGCACTGTCAGTGAGAGGAGGCGGGGCTGAGTCACTGCAGCGCTGTGTGAGGGGAGGGAGGGGAGGGGTCTTAACGGTTGTTAGGCAGAAATGCTATTTTTAACAAATTCTTATCTTTTTCGCGGGTTAGATGAAAACTCGCAAAAACATTTTTGAAGGGCGCCAAAAAATTCTTAAAAAACCTGGCTTAACTCTAACCGAATTATCTCCTACCGGCATATTTTACATTGCTCTTTTATAAGCACCAGACGAAATGTTAAATAAGGAGACAAATTAAAGTGGGGAGAGATCACAGTAGTTTTTTAAAAATTCAACTAATGATAAGGGGCACATATTTTAAAACGGTCAAAATTACTCTCATTGACTTTCTCCTGAAAAAGTAAAAATTTGCATTACATGCACAACTAACGTTAATCTAACAGACACAGCACAATCATAATTCAATCAAAACTACAAAAAGACAAAGTCACAGCAAACCCCGCGGGAGATTAAATAAAGTTAACAAGGCGCTCCCCAGCATATGTCTATGCTTCCCAGGGCTGAGTCAGCTAATAGGACCGCTAGCTGCAGGGCTACCAAAGCTAACCTGCTAATGTTAACCTTATGCTGAGTGTCATCATTCTCTGCTGGGTCATTCCCTTGTCTTAGAACCTCCACAGTAACAGCAGAGAGAAAATCTAACTATTTTCTCAATAAAACATGATCCAGTTTTATCAAAATCAGTGAAGTTGTTTGTTTTATCTAGTAACATTAACATTAAGCAGTGAGGTATGTCTAGTGACATTAGGCCAGGATGAGTCATCTTTTTTTCCCCTTTTTAAAATAATGTTAATTCCAGGAAATTACAAACTCTAAAATAGGATCAAAATAGCTTCAAACAATTTTTTCATTTCGTTCCCCAATACTAGTGCATTTGTGACATATAGATCATGTAAAAACAATTAAACATCAGTTATGGCGCTGGGTAACTTGTTAGCTGATGCTAACGGTTAACTAGCTAACATTAGCTAAAATGAGTTAGCTTGTGTGAACCACAGTTATTAATATAGCCATATGTAGCATAGCATTATTATATAGTTACTTTTTCTGAATATATTAAAGTTATCATAGCTTTTTAATATATTAATATATATAGACTTTTGTGGCTAACTTACAGTATTATCGTCTTACCTGCTCAAGCTGAAGTCCTCTGTCACTGTCTGTCACTCGTCGTCTTCTAATCTAAAATGGCGAACTGGAGGGAACCGTTGACCGCAGGTGTCGTGTATCAGATACGTCAGTCAGATCCAGAGATCTCCTACCCAACGGGTTGGGTCACTGTTTTTAACCCAATTTTGTGTCAAAACTACCCAACCTCTAACCTTTCAGCTTGAACCCAGCCATTGGGTTATAAAAATAACCCAGCAGTTTTAAGAGTGCATCTTTCGCCTCAATAAATGTACTCTCCTGGTCAAGGATAAAGCTTCAAAGTCAACATTTACTGCAATCCTACTCACTGCACAACCTTTGCATGCAGTTTTAAACATTATGTTTACCCTGAGGGACCAGTTCAGAGATTGGGTCAGATAACGTAACATCTGCTGTAGGAACAACCATCATACATACTGTCACAGCCTGGTTCTTAGACTGCAACAAAGATGGGAGACCTGATGAATTTAAAAGAAAATGAACAAAATTTATTCTGCAAAATAATGTTAAAGAACAAACAAACGTGGAAATTGTAACCATTTGTAAGCTCACATAGAGGATGACTCCTAAGTACTATACACCAAGGATCTTGGCTGGGAGTGGAGTTGTGGATTTTGGATTTTTCATTAATGCAGCCTTAGCCAGTTTGCTTAGTTTGGGCAACCGGGATAGTGGAATCAAACTCCGCTTCAGCTTAGGGGGTAATAGCGGTGCCCACTGTGACCAGTGATTCAAGGAACAATTCTTCAGCCCTGACTTGGTAGAGATTGGAGATATGTCCTTCCAGCACAGCAAAGTTTGTGTCAGATGAAGGCAGTGATCACAGCCCAGCAGTTATAGGTTTATCTACTGATTACGAAGACTCAGGGTAAAACCTACATTCAAGGACTCCATAAATGGGAGTCCACAGCAGTGTCTTACGCAGAGATAAGAGCAAGTTTAGCAAGGAGTGAAACTTACCAGTACAGGCCCAAATACTGGGCCCTCTGCATAGAGTAATATGCCTGCAGGTTCAGTGATTGTATCAAGTGAACATGGGTGGCTTTAATCACTCAAATCAATGGAAAAATTGTACACTTTTACTCTTACTCTCACAATTTTGGTGACATTCACAATTATTCTCTAAGACTTTCTGAAGATGGATAATAAATTAAACGTTCTTAGACCATCATAACTTAAACTCACAAATACAGGTCAGTTTTACTCAAGCTGCCACAAGCTATCAATTTATCTATTTAAGCTCATTTTTACCTGCCATGTAAATTGTTTGTTATAGCAAGGGGCTAAAAGTAAGTTCAGAGTGTTTTAAATCCAATAAATTACTAACTAAATGTAAATATATCCAGTAACTTTAGTAGGCCGTACTATTTGGGCCATGGTAACGTTGTGTAGTCATAATGGACTTAAAGTTTTACAGGTTGGAATCCTAAAGATGGTCTTGGTCCCACAATATGGCTCAGCTCCCGCCTTGTGGAAATAAGAGAACAGAAAAGCCCTGAAAATCAAGAAGACTACCTGCAAACATAAATTCATTTTAATGTTAACTTACATGGAAACACCCAAGGTCATAGACACGCCTCTATTAAATAACATAGAAAGTTCCAGTAATTTTGACCTTCAGCCTAAATATACTGTCTAATGTTATAAAATAAAATGTACAAGTCAAGCATTTTGTTTAAGCTATTAACATTAACTTAATCAGCTTCTACTGACAGGCTAACAGGACAGCTTTGCTATACCTGAAGGACATAGCTTTGCTATGTCCTGAAGGACATCAAGAACTGGATGGACAATAACCTCCTCAAACTCAATAATGACAAAACAGAACTCATGGTGTTCGCCCCACAGTCACTCCTCAAAAAGGTTGGTAACATCACATTGGACGTGGATGGCTGCTCTATCTCTGCATCCCCTCAAGTACGCAACCTGAGCGTCATTATGGACTCCACCCTTTCCTTCCAACAGCACATCAAAACACTACTAAAACTGCCTTTTACCATCTCAAGAACATCTCCAGACTCAGACAGTGGCTTTCCAATTCTGTAGCTGAGACCCTCATCCACTCCTTCATCACCTCCCGACTTGACTACTGTAATGGTATCCTTTTCGGTCTGCCTAGCAAGGCTACTGACAGACTTCAGACCCCCCCCCTTGTTTGTTAAGCGTCCTTGGGTTTGTGAAAGGCTTATATAAGTCAAAGTTAT
>JALXJV020000244.1:0-13078 GCA_024633595.2 Lepomis macrochirus
GCCATGGTCTGCATTCTCACCCTGCTGTCCTTTCATCCCTTCAGAGGGACCACCTGAGGCCAAACCCTCACATCTGGTCTCAGGTGAGAAAGCCAACAGGGGTCGTTCAGACCTGGCCTCAGGTGACTCTAACGACCATAACAGCTGTTGTTACAGCAGCCAGGAATCCTAACGACCCAAGTGGTCTCCATCACCATCACTGTGGTCCCTCTACCTTCAGAGGACAGGCTTGTTTGTGGTGTGCCAGATTTAGCACATTGTTTTTGTCTGAATATGAAAAGTATCTCCAGGAACAAGTCCGGAGGACAAAACAGACTCTGGTGAAGGAAACCCATTGTTGTGGTCCTGGGAATGCAAATGAATATGCAAACTGTGACTAGCTGTCCCTTCTGAACCATCTTGTTCTGAGGGATGTGAGCTTATGTTACGCCCCACCCTGAGGCAGCTCTGTGGGGCCGACAGCACTCCAACACTGAACCAAACCAACCACAGAAAAACACCTTTAAAACAACCAAATCCATTTGATTTATTAAGATAAGACGTACAAACCTCCAAGATACTAAATCAAGAAACGACTCAGAAAGTCCAGGCTGAGAGGCAGGAAGACCAGCAGTCCTGATTCAAAAAGCCTCCCCATTCTGATGCTGGAGCTTTTTGAAGACCTTCGCAGTTCAGGTGGACCTCATTCTACAGTCAGAAGTTGCCCACCTGGGGCAGAACTAGAGGACAGAAGAGGAAAGGGGACAAATATAAATGTGTCTTTCCTGCTGATCCAGTCTGTTGTTCTGATGGACTTTACAGACACTGTGTTCATGCTGCCTTCATTTCTTTAGAAGCAGCTTTGTCTGCAAACCACAAAGCATCAAACTATATATAGAACTCATGCAGGTCTTTGTTGTCACGCAGCTTTCAAAGGGACATTTTCTTACATCACTTTTTATTCTGTTTGGAAAGATTTTTATAAGGAAACATGAAGATGCACTTAAATCACAGTCTGAGTGGGTGTTCACACCAACCCAAACGATCCGCATCAAAGCGGTAAACACTCCAGGTTTCAGATCAACTGGATGAAATAATGTTGGTGTGGACCCACTCTTCGAAACAGTGTAAAACTGCTATAAGAGATGGTTTGAAAGAGAAGTGAAAGAGGCCATTTAGGTAGAGGAACCATCTCTGAACAGGGGTCATGGTCTGCAGCATCACCCTGCTGTCCTTTCATCCCTTCAGAGGGACCACCTGAGGCCAAACCCTCACATCTGGTCTCAGGTGAGAAAGCCAACAGGGGTCGTTCAGACCTGGCCTCAGGTGACTCTAACGACCATAACAGCTGTTGTTACAGCAGCCAGGAGCCCTAAAGACCCAAGTGGTCTCCATCACCATCACTGTGGTCTCTCTACCTTCAGTGGACAGACTTGTTTGTAACGTACCAGATTTAGCACAGTGTTGTTTGTCTGAATATAAAAAGTGTCTCCAGGAACAAGTCCGGAGGACAAAACAGACTCTGGTGAAGGAAACCCATTGTTGTGGTCCTGGGAATGCAAATGAATATGCAAACTGTGACCAGCTGTCCCTTCTGAACCATCTTGTTCTGAGGGATGTGAGCTTATGTTACGCCCCACCCTGAGGCAGCTCTGTGGGGCCGACAGCACTCCAACACTGAACCAAACCAACCACAGAAAAACACCTTTAAAACAACCAAATCCATTTGATTTATTAAGATAAGACGTACAAACCTCCAAGATACTAACTCAAGAAAACCAAAAGCGCAAAGTCAAACAGGAAGTCCAGGCTAAGACCAGCAGTCCTGATTCAAAAAGCCTCCACATTCTGATGCCGGAACAGGAGCTTTTAAAGACCTCATTCCCAGCTCAGGTGGACCTCATTCTGCAGTCAGAAGTGGCCCACCTGGAGCAGAACTAGAGGACAGAAGAGGAAAGGGGACAAACAGCACAGAAACACATCCAGCTGTAACAGTCAGTCGTAACATCTGAGATGAATTAGTTGTATATTAGTGTTGTTAGACATTGTGAATGTGTCCATGTTCATTTCTCTGCAGACAATGAAATGTGCAGCTGTTTCAAAAACTGGCTTGACCAGCCATTCCACACCTGGCTTCAGTCGGCCTGCTGCTCCCATGGTGTTGATATGTCCATAATTTTGACTTATTCTGGACCCGTCCCTTCTTCTTTGCACATGATGGTTTGCACCCAAACTAGTTAGGTAGCTGCATGCTGGCGTTGAATCTGCAGCACTCAGTTCTGTCATCCAGACAGCGCTGACTAACGATATCATCTGCTTCCCCCGGCTCGTCTTTGGTCCAGACCCAGCACTCTGAAGGTAGCCATTTACTGTCCACAGCCTTTTACTCCCCCTTGTGGTTAGACAGTAATTCTCCCATTTGTACTTCTATTCTGGGCATGAATCTGCCAAGGGCGGCTCAAGTTGGTCGTAACCAAGGCTCGAGACTAACGGCGTCCTATCGTCCTGGAGACGATAGAAAATGTGTTTAGGACGAACAGAAATATTCTCCAGGACGCTTACAGGAAGAAAGCCATTTTTGTATGTGTGTTGATTTATTAACATCCTATTAGGCTACTTAGAAAATGCCAAAATTCACCGACCAAGCGCTGACTACAACGAAGCGCGTCTTTTCATGCTGTTACCATAGCTACTATCACTGGCCGGCTACTCACCCGGAGACTTGTTCCGCGGTACCAGGTGCATCTATTAAATGACTTAATGACATCGCAAATATGTTACACTGGTCAAACAACGGTAACGTTAAACAGATTGAGCACCAAGACGGCCCAACATCTCCTCCATCCAACCCGAGTAGGCCTACAATCCCCGAGTCTCGCTACTACTAGCTAGCTAACGGGCGTTAAGTTACCCCGGCTGTGTGTGTGTGTATCAGCTAAAGCAAACATTTGGATTTCAATATATTTGTGGTCTTTTTTCTTAATCAGTCTAATTTAGGGCGACCAGACTTTCACGTTTTCTGGGGACAGTCCCTGGTGTGTCCGTCTGGAGCCGTAAATGTCCCCGTATTTCACTGTGTGTTACAGACCAAAGCCCGTGTTTTTTCCTCCTCCCCACAATACAGCTAACGTTAACGTTACTGTTGCAGCAAATAAAACCGTTTCTTTATAAAGTTAATTTGAAAAATGTTTGGAGCATTTCTTTGTTTTTAAATTAAAGTTTGTGTTATTTAAAGTGAC
This sequence comes from Lepomis macrochirus, assembly GCA_024633595.2. Lineage (NCBI taxonomy): Eukaryota > Metazoa > Chordata > Actinopteri > Centrarchiformes > Centrarchidae > Lepomis > Lepomis macrochirus. The sequence continues at coordinate 3,219 of JALXJV020000244.1, forward strand.
GACCGAGCGGCCAGAGGCGACAGTGAGACTGACAATCAATTTAGCCTCAAATCAACACTTCACTTGCCTTTAAATAAAATTCACAGATATAAAACACTTCAAGCTTATATTACAATTTAAACGTTATTATCTGTAGTAAAAAAGCATTTTTGAAAGGCTTACGCAGGCTGCTGCTCGCATCAGCGTGTCTTTACCTCACACCTAGGTTATATATAAAAATCAAGGCTTCAGCACAGAACATCATGGCCAATCCCAAAATCCAATCACAAGCAAAATAACGAGACAGCGTCCTAGAGCCTGAACCACAGCCGCTTAATACAGAGATTTGGCAATAAACAGGGAAAGAATATCTGCCAATAATACAGTGTGTCAGTGTCATAGCTTATAAATTGTCTATCTTTGTTTTACCACCTCCAGCTTCTCTTATTTTTTTAAAATAAGAGCTAAATAAATATGATAATCTACATCATCAACATTTTAATGGTGTTTTTATTATATAACTAACAACTATAGATGATGATAATAAAGTACAGAAACATTTTGATTTTGGGACGGTTGACATTCACTTTAGGACGGTTCAAATTGTTTTTCAGGACAGTTCAAGGACGGAGGTGAAAAAAGTTAGTCTGGAGCCCTGGTCATAACATCCCTGTTTGCACAGACCAGCCAAGTCACACAATAAATGTGTGGGCTAACACTGCAAACATTAATAATTTAATCATGATCCAGAAAAAACCTCTACTCTAGCTTCAATGTCAGGTCCACAATCTCTGGAGGCAACATCACCTTCCATAGACACCTGTCAGACACCATATTCCCAAATACAGGACACCTCGAGCTCTGCCTGCTAAAGCAAGCAGGCCTAATGGAGTAAATGTCAAAACTCTCCTTCCATTTAAATATTGTGGTGATATTAAACACTCATTCTCTATCAAATAAGACCTTTATTTTAAACAATTATTTTACATCTCATCGTTTGCATTTTGTATTTGTAACAGAGACCTGACTAAATGTCGATGATCTCTGTCCTCCACAGTGTAGCTTTCTAAACTGGTCCACTGGCTTAGCTACTGTTTTAACAATAGCTTTAAATGCACACTTGTGCCTGTAGATGTATATTCCACTTTTTAGGTGAAACTTTTAAATATTAACATCACTGGCCCAATCCTATGAGCACTGGTGTATAGGCCTCCTAAAACTAACAGTAACTTCCTTAAAGAGTTTTCTGATCTTTTCACATTTATGGCTTCCTGCTCTGACAAACTGCTTATCACAGGGGATTTCAGTATTCATATTTGCTGCCCATTGAAACCGATGGTCACAGAGTTTTTGCTTCTCACTGATTCTTTAGGTCTAACACAATCTGTATCAGGTCCAACTCATCAGCAGGGTCACACACTTGATCATATCATGATGTTTTTCTGTCTCCAACCTTGAAATTGCTGATACTGGCGTCTCTGACCATCTCATGGTTATGTTCAATTCCACTTTACCATGTCCCTTTCCCACCCCTCCCACTCCGGAGTGGTGATGGCGCAATGGGCGCCTTTGGTGTGAGAGACCGAGGTTCAATCCCCCGCTGTGACTGTTACGTCCCCGGCTGGTCTAGGGGTGTGGGACGAACAAAAGATAAATAAACCGGGTGGAAAAACTAAAGGAGGCCTCAAAAACGTGTAACGAGTTAATATGTATTTATTAAATACATATTAACAGCTGGTGTTACAGACCAAAGCCCGTGTTTTTTCCTCCTCCCCACAATACAGCTAACGTTAACGTTACTGTTGCAGCAAATAAAACCGTTTCTTTATAAAGTTAATTTGAAAAATGTTTGGAGCATTTCTTTGTTTTTAAATTAAAGTTTGTGTTATTTAAAGTGACGACCGAGCGGCCAGAGGCGACAGTGAGACTGACAATCAATTTAGCCTCAAATCAACACTTCACTTGCCTTTAAATAAAATTCACAGATATAAAACACTTCAAGCTTATATTACAATTTAAACGTTATTATCTGTAGTAAAAAAGCATTTTTGAAAGGCTTACGCAGGCTGCTGCTCGCATCAGCGTGTCTTTACCTCACACCTAGGTTATATATAAAAATCAAGGCTTCAGCACAGAACATCATGGCCAATCCCAAAATCCAATCACAAGCAAAATAACGAGACAGCGTCCTAGAGCCTGAACCACAGCCGCTTAATACAGAGATTTGGCAATAAACAGGGAAAGAATATCTGCCAATAATACAGTGTGTCAGTGTCATAGCTTATAAATTGTCTATCTTTGTTTTACCACCTCCAGCTTCTCTTATTTTTTTTAAAATAAGAGCTAAATAAATATGATAATCTACATCATCAACATTTTAATGGTGTTTTTATTATATAACTAACAACTATAGATGATGATAATAAAGTACAGAAACATTTTGATTTTGGGACGGTTGACATTCACTTTAGGACCGGTTCAAATTGTTTTTTCAGGACAGTTCAAGGACAGAGGTGAAAAAAGTTAGTCTGGAGCCCTGGTCATAACATCCCTGTTTGCACAGACCAGCCAAGTCACACAATAAATGTGTGGGCTAACACTGCAAACATTAATAATTTAATCATGATCCAGAAAAAAACCTCTACTCTAGCTTCAATGTCAGGTCCACAATCTCTGGAGGCAACATCACCTTCCATAGACACCTGTCAGACACCATATTCCCAAATACAGGACACCTCGAGCTCTGCCTGCTAAAGCAAGCAGGCCTAATGGAGTAAATGTCAAAACTCTCCTTCCATTTAAATATTGTGGTGATATTAAACACTCATTCTCTATCAAATAAGACCTTTATTTTAAAACAATTATTTTACATCTCATCGCTTGCATTTTGTATTTGTAACAGAGACCTGACTAAATGTCGATGATCTCTGTCCTCCACAGTGTAGCTTTCTAAACTGGTCCACTGGCTTAGCTACTGTTTTAACAATAGCTTTAAATGCACACTTGTGCCTGTAGATGTATATTCCACTTTTAGGTGAAACTTTTAAATATTAACATCACTGGCCCAATCCTATGAGCACTGGTGTATAGGCCTCCTAAAACTAACAGTAACTTCCTTAAAGAGTTTTCTGATCTTTTCACATTTATGGCTTCCTGCTCTGACAAACTGCTTATCACAGGGGATTTCAGTATTCATATTTGCTGCCCATTGAAACCGATGGTCACAGAGTTTTTGCTTCTCACTGATTCTTTAGGTCTAACACAATCTGTATCAGGTCCAACTCATCAGCAGGGTCACACACTTGATCATATCATGATGTTTTTCTGTCTCCAACCTTGAAATTGCTGATACTGGCGCCTCTGACCATCTCATGGTTATGTTCAATTCCACTTTACCATGTCCCTTTCCCACCCCTCCCACTCGAGTGGTGATGGCGTAATGGGCCTTTGGTGTGAGAGACCGAGGTTCAATCCCCGCTGTGACTGTTACGCCCCCGGCTGGTCTAGGGGTGTGGGACGAACAAAAGATAAATAAACCGGGTGGAAAAAACTAAAGGAGGCCTCAAAACGTGTAACGAAGTTAATATGTATTTATTAAATACATATTAACAGCTGGTGTTACAGACCAAAGCCCGTGTTTTTTCCTCCTCCCACAATACAGCTAACGTTAACGCTACTGTTGCAGCAAATAAAACCGCTTTTTATAAAGTTAATTTGAAAAATGTTTGGAGCATTTCTTTGTTTTTAAATTAAAGTTTGTGTTATTTAAAGTGACGACCGAGCGGCCAGAGGCGACAGTGAGACTGACAATCAATTTAGCCTCAAATCAACACTTCACTTGCCTTTAAATAAAATTCACAGATATAAAACACTTCAAGCTTATATTACAATTTAAACGTTATTATCTGTAGTAAAAGCATTTTTGAAAGGCTTACGCAGGCTGCTGCTCGCGATCAGCTTGTCTTTACCTCACACCTAGGTTATATATAAAAAATCAAGGCTTCAGCACAGAACATCATGGCCAATCCCAAAATCCAATCACAAGCAAAATAACGAGACAGCGCCCTAGAGCCTGAACCACAGCCGCTAATACAGAGATTTGGCAATAAACAGGGAAAGAATATCTGCCAATAATACAGTGTGTCAGTGTCATAGCTTATAAATTGTCTATCTTTGTTTTACCACCTCCAGCTTCTCTTATTTTTTTAAAATAAGAGCTAAATAAATATGATAATCTACATCATCAACATTTTAATGGTGTTTTTATTATATAACTAACAACTATAGATGATGATAATAAAGTACAGAAACATTTTGATTTTGGGACGGTTGACATTCACTTTAGGACGGTTCAAATTGTTTTTCAGGACAGTTCAAGGACAGAGGTGAAAAAAGTTAGTCTGGAGCCCTGGTCATAACATCCCTGTTTGCACAGACCAGCCAAGTCACACAATAAATGTGTGGGCTAACACTGCAAACATTAATAATTTAATCATGATCCAGAAAAAAACCTCTACTCTAGCTTCAATGTCAGGTCCACAATCTCTGGAGGCAACATCACCTTCCATAGACACCTGTCAGACACCATATTCCCAAATACAGGACACCTCGAGCTCTGCCTGCTAAAGCAAGCAGGCCTAATGGAGTAAATGTCAAAACTCTCCTTCCATTTAAATATTGTGGTGATATTAAACACTCATTCTCTATCAAATAAGACCTTTATTTTAAACAATTATTTTACATCTCATCGTTTGCATTTTGTATTTGTAACAGAGACCTGACTAAATGTCGATGATCTCTGTCCTCCACAGTGTAGCTTTCTAAACTGGTCCACTGGCTTAGCTACTGTTTTAACAATAGCTTTAAATGCACACTTGTGCCTGTAGATGTATATTCCACTTTTTAGGTGAAACTTTTAAATATTAACATCACTGGCCCAATCCTATGAGCACTGGTGTATAGGCCTCCTAAAACTAACAGTAACTTCCTTAAAGAGTTTTCTGATCTTTTCACATTTATGGCTTCCTGCTCTGACAAACTGCTTATCACAGGGGATTTCAGTATTCATATTTGCTGCCCATTGAAACCGATGGTCACAGAGTTTTTGCTTCTCACTGATTCTTTAGGTCTAACACAATCTGTATCAGGTCCAACTCATCAGCAGGGTCACACACTTGATCATATCATGATGTTTTTCTGTCTCCAACCTTGAAATTGCTGATACTGGCGCCTCTGACCATCTCATGGTTATGTTCAATTCCACTTTACCATGTCCCTTTCCCACCCTCCCACTCGAGTGGTGATGGCGCTAATGGGCCTTTGGTGTGAGAGACCGAGGTTCAATCCTCGCTGTGACTGTTACGCCCCCGGCTGGTCTAGGGGTGTGGGACTAACAAAAGATAAATAAACCGGTGGAAAAACTAAAGGAGGCCTCAAAAGCGTGTAACGAAGTTAATATGTATTTATTAAATACATATTAACAGCTGGTGTTACAGACCAAAGCCCGTGTTTTTTCCTCCTCCCCACAATACAGCTAACGTTAACGTTACTGTTGCAGCAAATAAAACCGTTTCTTTATAAAGTTAATTTGAAAAATGTTTGGAGCATTTCTTTGTTTTTAAATTAAAGTTTGTGTTATTTAAAGTGACGACCGAGCGGCCAGAGGCGACAGTGAGACTGACAATCAATTTAGCCTCAAATCAACACTTCACTTGCCTTTAAATAAAATTCACAGATATAAAACACTTCAAGCTTATATTACAATTTAAACGTTATTATCTGTAGTAAAAAAGCATTTTTGAAAGGCTTACGCAGGCTGCTGCTCGCATCAGCGTGTCTTTACCTCACACCTAGGTTATATATAAAAATCAAGGCTTCAGCACAGAACATCATGGCCAATCCCAAAATCCAATCACAAGCAAAATAACGAGACAGCGCCCTAGAGCCTGAACCACAGCCGCTAATACAGAGATTTGGCAATAAACAGGGAAAGAATATCTGCCAATAATACAGTGTGTCAGTGTCATAGCTTATAAATTGTCTATCTTTGTTTTACCACCTCCAGCTTCTCTTATTTTTTTAAAATAAGAGCTAAATAAATATGATAATCTACATCATCAACATTTTAATGGTGTTTTTATTATATAACTAACAACTATAGATGATGATAATAAAGTACAGAAACATTTTGATTTTGGGACGGTTGACATTCACTTTAGGACGGTTCAAATTGTTTTTCAGGACAGTTCAAGGACGGAGGTGAAAAAAGTTAGTCTGGAGCCCTGGTCATAACATCCCTGTTTGCACAGACCAGCCAAGTCACACAATAAATGTGTGGGCTAACACTGCAAACATTAATAATTTAATCATGATCCAGAAAAAAACCTCTACTCTAGCTTCAATGTCAGGTCCACAATCTCTGGAGGCAACATCACCTTCCATAGACACCTGTCAGACACCATATTCCCAAATACAGGACACCTCGAGCTCTGCCTGCTAAAGCAAGCAGGCCTAATGGAGTAAATGTCAAAACTCTCCTTCCATTTAAATATTGTGGTGATATTAAACACTCATTCTCTATCAAATAAGACCTTTATTTTAAACAATTATTTTACATCTCATCGCTTTGCATTTTGTATTTGTAACAGAGACCTGACTAAATGTCGATGATCTCTGTCCTCCACAGTGTAGCTTTCTAAACTGGTCCACTGGCTTAGCTACTGTTTTAACAATAGCTTTAAATGCACACTTGTGCCTGTAGATGTATATTCCACTTTTAGGTGAAACTTTTAAATATTAACATCACTGGCCCAATCCTATGAGCACTGGTGTATAGGCCTCCTAAAACTAACAGTAACTTCCTTAAAGAGTTTTCTGATCTTTTCACATTTATGGCTTCCTGCTCTGACAAACTGCTTATCACAGGGGATTTCAGTATTCATATTTGCTGCCCATTGAAACCGATGGTCACAGAGTTTTTGCTTCTCACTGATTCTTTAGGTCTAACACAATCTGTATCAGGTCCAACTCATCAGCAGGGTCACACACTTGATCATATCATGATGTTTTTCTGTCTCCAACCTTGAAATTGCTGATACTGGCGTCTCTGACCATCTCATGGTTATGTTCAATTCCACTTTACCATGTCCCTTTCCCACCCCTCCCACTCCGGAGTGGTGATGGCGCAATGGGCGCCTTTGGTGTGAGAGACCGAGGTTCAATCCCCCGCTGTGACTGTTACGTCCCCGGCTGGTCTAGGGGTGTGGGACGAACAAAAGATAAATAAACCGGGTGGAAAAACTAAAGGAGGCCTCAAAAACGTGTAACGAGTTAATATGTATTTATTAAATAAACAAAATAAAAGCGATTAATGAACAAAAAACGATCTCTGATAACACAAGAGACGATGTAATATTCATAACAGAAGAAACAACAAAACACAAGGCCACACAGTCTCCACGGCTCCCACCGCGCTGGGGAAGCCCATGGAGATTGCCCGTTGCTCACCACACCGGTTCACAGACGCCGCGATAACAACTCCCTCTGCCAGTCACGTACTCCTGTAAACCACACAGTTATCCACACAGTACTCCACACAGGAATCTAATGCACACACAAGTTAGTACTAAGGCGAGCTGGCTGGGGCAAAAGTGAGACCCAGAGCATTCCCCGTGCTCTGCTTAAGTGGCCCACTAATCGCCAATTTGCCACAGCTGCGGAATCAGCCCAGCATCACGCAAGGAACACACCTGCAAAAGAAGACCTCTGTGACATAAATAGCAATTGTAAGTCGCTTTTGATAAAAGCGTCAGCTAAATGAAGTCATGTAAATGTAAATGCAGCCCTTTCCAGCCTCATTCCCTCGGCCGATCTATTAACTCAGCCAGCCTCACACTTCTCCAACATCTTCATGCACACTTATTTACCTCAGATCTCAGATGCCGTATCTTCAAACGCAACACTGAGGAACCAGTCAGACTCTTTACCTCATCCTGCTCTGACACTCACTAATATTGACACTAACATTGTTGGTACCCCCTGGCTAAATGATTCCACTCGCTTTTAGACGTGATTGCAGAAGAGTCTGCTTAAACCATTACCAAAGTGCTGTTAAGTCAGCAAAGGTAAAATATTATGCTGAACTAATTAACAATAATGCCCACAGACCTAATATACTGTTCAAAACTATCAACTCCTTCCTAACTCCGGCCGTTGCTGCTCCCTCTGCTCCTTCTACTGAAAGCTGTAAGAAGTTTAGGAACTTTCTTATTGACAAAATTGACATTAGATTTCACATCGTACCCTCAGACCCCTCAGAAACCATCAACCAGCCTCCTGAACTTTCAGACTGTACCATCCTCCCAGCTGCTGGAGGTGATCGTGCATATGAATCCAACCTACTGTCCCGTAGACTTTGTTCCATCACGCCTGTTTCAGGAAGTCTTCAACACTGTTTGCCCTCTTATTCTGGCGATAATTAACAGTTCCTTAGCCAATGGCATCGTCCCCTCCAGTTTTAAACATGCAATTGTGCCACCCCTTTTAAAGAAACCCAGCCAGACTGACTCCAGTGATCACAGCAACTACAGGCCCATCTCCATGCTACTATTTATTTCCAGCTGACGGAGTGTCTGTTTATTTCTCCTTTTGTTCCTATCATTCTGTTTGCCCTGGGTTTTGCCTGCCTCTCTGTGACTACGTTTACATGCAGCCAGTAACCCGTTCAAAACCGGGATATTAGCAATAACCCGGTCGCGCACGGCCATGTAAACACCGGCAAAAACCCGGATATGCTCATAACCTGGTTTTTAAAAACCCGGATATTACCCCTGGGGTACCCCTTTTCTAACCCGAATATTTCGTCATGTAAACACGTCTCGGCATATCCCCATCAAAAGGAACATTGATTTGTGTTCTGTGCATGCTCTATTCGCAAGGAATCTTGGTCTTTTGAGTATAGGAACTTCTTGTATGCGCCAAACCCGCGTGCAGTATACCGGATGTAAACGAGGTAAACATGGTGAGACGCAACGCAGCACCGTACTTCTGGTGCGAGGAGGAAACCAGTTTTTTTAATTCATGTTGTTAAAAACATGAATATAATGTCTTTTGTTGACGGCAGAAAGTACAGAGATACTGACATTTACATTTAGAATCGGAAATGACGCATATTGCGTCTTAAGGTTGTCCGTGACGCCCAGACGTTAACCGTAGCGTCGCCGCTACATCGGGTATTGCCAATTGATTACAAATTCCATGTATACAGGAGAAACTCTCTCTGCTTACGCATGTAAACGGGTTATCCCGAATGTTTCAGAAACCCGTATCGTGACCTTAACCCGACCATGACCTGAATATTGACAGCATGTAAACGTAGTCTGTGTCTCCTCCTCACCCCTGCTTGTTCTCCCTCTCTCTCTGCTCCTCAGTCCGGCTGATGATCCACACCTGCACCTCATCAGCAGCCTCCTCCGCCCACCACACCTGCCAGCAATCACTCCATCCCTGCCAGTATGTCAACCCCGCTTCTCCATTCAGTCTCCGCTTGATCGTCGTTGCTCCTGACCTGGTTCTACTGCTCCACTCAAGACCCAGAGAATTCTGTAGAGTCTCTGTTTCCCTGTTCTTAGTTTGCCTGTCTTACCCTGTCTGTCTGTCTGCTCGTCCTCAGGGTCCCTTACCTCTGTCCCCCGTTGCGTCAGCTGGACTCGCCTACCTGCCCTCTCCCCTCGGTGTCCTCCTGGCTCCCCCTCGCTCCTCGGTCCTCGGCCGTCAGCCTGCCACCACACCCCTTCTCCCATTCCTCTGGTCAGGTCTCCCGGAGCCTCCTCTCCTCCTCGGTCCTCTGCTCCACCTGCTCCTTGGTTCTGTGTTCCCACCTT
>JALXJV020000245.1:0-13051 GCA_024633595.2 Lepomis macrochirus
GTTGTTCAGTGTCATATCCAGAGGATGTCATTGCGAAATATGAGTGCTGCCAGCATTGCTGCAGAGGTTGAAGTGGTGGGGGGGTCAGCCTGTCAGTGCTCAGACCATACGCCGCACACTGCATCAAACTGATCTGCATGGCTGTCGTCCCAGAAGGAAGCCTCTTCTAACGATGATGCACAAGAAAACCCACAAACTTACTACTGAATGTAACGTAATATAACCCTACTGTTTTGCTTTTTAATGATTGCAATAGTGAATAGAGACCTACACAGCTGTACAGGAACAGTGTTTCTCCTTAATATCGCTTTCCTCTTTCTCAATAGTGAGGTGGTTCATTTTTACTCTGTGGTTGGTAGCTTTAGCTTCTATCTTTATTTTTTTCATGTCAGTTTGAGTCTGTCTGACAGCCTGAATACAACCTTCAAATGCACAATGCAACTGAAAAACTGTCTGCTTCTTTCTGAGAAATGTTTTTTCTAAAATTAGACAATATTTCTCCAGCGAGGGCAGTTAAAGACTGTGGCATAGGGGGTGGGAATCACCAGAGGCCCCACGATACAATATAATCATGATACTTAAGTCACAATATGATATTATTGCGATTTTAAACACATTGTGATATGTTGCAATCCATTACTTGTTTCCCCAACTTCAAATTGTGTCCCCAAAGGAAAACTCTTTTTCTCGTGGACTGAAAAAGCAACTGATTTTATTATTACAGTACCAAACAGTAAAATTCTCATGAACAATTTATATAATAAAAGACTGATACTTGACGCCTGTGTATCGATACAATATTGCCATGGAAAAAATCATGATACTATGTGACAAAAGTCCGACAGGTCCGACAGTTTTTTTCTTAGCAACAGTATCTAAGGGGGGCATGGCTTAGCGAAAGGTCTATTTGGACATTTATAATTAAGGTTTTACTCACTTTTGTTGCCAGCATTTTACACATTAACGTCTGTGTGATGTGTTATTTTGAGGGGACAGCAAATTTACACTGTTATACAAGCTCTACACTCACTACTTTACATTGGAGCAAAGTGTCATTTCTTCAGTGCTGTCACATGAAAAGGTAATCAGATATTTACAAAAAATGTGTGTACTCAATTTTGTGAGATAGTGTACTGACACAGTATACACCCATATATTGATTTGGATACATGAATTTCTTCACGATTCATGATATATAACAGACATACCCGTTCCTAGGATATTGACCAAAGAAGTCAGGATGGACTGCAAAATAAAACGGTCTGAGTGCATTGACAGCATCTGCCCTGATAGAGCTCTCTGCTGAACTAAATGTGTGGCAACACGTTTCCTCTCCAGCCTACAGAGAAAAAAGATATGGAAGTTAACTATTGTTGTAGTTGTATTCCATCTTGTGTAGAACAGACACACGATCTTCACACTACAAAATGTTGTGAGTTACTTTTCTGTCAATCAACTAATCAATTCAGCACTAACTTCAATAGATAAAGTCCTTTAATGTAAAATCCATCAACCATATTTTATTATTGCAGATGAAGGTGAATACAGGGGCCTGATACAGGATTCTGTTCAGCGGTTCTAGCAGAAATGCCTCCAGCTCAATGCAAACAAGACAGGGGCTGCTGGTGCTGGGTTAGGGTTAGTTTCTCGGGGTAAGACATCCCTTGATCACACCAGTGACCATCCAGGATGTAGACACAGAGGTAGTTCGGGCGTACCAGTGTGTTTGCAGAAAACAGCGACTGTGACAACACGGCTACCCTACAAACATGGACAGGGTGGGCTGCTGAGGAGAGTGAGCTCCTTTAGTCTGTCTGCTCCAACAAAAACTATTTCATACTGCTATCTGCAGACACAAGTCACTTTACGCTTCCCCAATTATATTCCCACAAGTTCAAGTTTCAATAGACTTTGTAGTTACTAAGTATACTGTAGATGTTCAAGCTTTGTCCTGTATATAGAAGAGATTACAATGTATTTAGTATTCTAGTTTTTATAAGATTACTCGCCCTTATTGTGCCTGTCTTACATACATGGTGAAATGCCAGAGTTATCAGATTGGATATTTAGTCAATGACTGGACAAATAGGTATAGTTAGTATGTCTGTCCAACACTTTACCACAAATATCTGATGGAGTGCCATGAACACAGACTTGCAGACTTTAATTTCTTTCGTCCAACATCATCCCTTTGAGATGATTGAAATAATTCAAGCCTCACCTACGAGAGCTTAAAACTGAAGCTGATGCGCTAAACCCATGCACACAGTGTTATCATACAACATCTCAAAGCAGTGTTACCTGATGGCGTATCGCAGGAAGGAGGTGACAGACATAGCTGATGCTGCTTGTCACCAGATGAACACTGAATCATGGCTTCTGCAGCCAGTCCATCAGTAGTCCTAGTATCAAAATACATAATTTTACCAAGGTGTCACCCAGTGTCTGTCACCAAAGAACAGCTTTCAGCAGTATTCATTAATTCACCATTAGGGCACGCATAGATCTAACTGTAATCACATTTGTGAGTTCCATTAAATGACCATGTTAGCCTTATTCTTTCAGCTGCAGGGCTGTGTTGGCATTTTCACATTAAACACCTCAGGCATTGAAAAAGTGGTCATTCAGCTAACTTTAAGAACTTATTTCAAACATCAAATTCATTTATTTAAAGCCCTCAGAAAATTTCTAAACATTGTTCTTACTTAACTTAATAAAGCAACAAAACAAACAATCCATTCATGCCGACCTAACTCTGACAATACTTTCAAAACATGAAATTATTGACAACACTGAGCCACAGGAAGAGTAGAAGTTGAAATAGTGTGCCCACAACACCGGTAAGGAGTGAACCACCGTCACAGCACTGAAAACCCAGATTAACCCTGAAGTGACCTGGCTAACAATGAACCCTGCTTCGGAGTACAGGCTCCGGGCCCCAGCTCCTCAACACAAATATCAAATTAGCAAACAAAATAACAATAGTAGTCGTATCATCTCCCTACAGACGTCGGTGTAAATTAGCAGGTAACTTAAATCAAAGTTAACATTAGTGCTTCAGCGTTGTTTGCTATGTGACTTCTACTCAACGTCATGGATCCAGTAACGTTAAGCTTTTTAGCTAGCATAAACAGTGTTAACATCGTGGGCATTTTGGTTATCGGTTGTTACCTACTAACAGCTAAGCTAGCTATTAATGACAAACAGAGAGATAACTCTGCCCTTACCGTAGGACCGCTAACGTTAGATTGGCTGATCTGTTTTGATTTCCCTTCCTCTGTTTCTTTTTGACACCCAAGGAGTAGGTTACTATTCCGCCACCAGGTGGACTGGAGTAACGTTATAACATTAGGTGTGAGACAAGGCTGTATCTAGGGTTGCTTCCGTCCCTTAAAATACAGAATCGTCCCGTTTTGAATCAATACGGGACGCGGTTTGTCCCGTTTTTCCGAGCTGTCTTTAATGCAGCATCCCATCCACATTCTGTGATACTTCTCCTTTTCTACCTCTGATTGGGTAATACTGGCTGCCAGGACGCTGCCATTGTTGGTTTCTGGCTGGGTTTGAATAATACCGTCAGGTTCAGGGCCAATCAGAGTCAGATAAGGGCGGATCTCTTGGCAGGAGTCGCCTCTGATTGGAAAGCGGATGCCAAAATACCGATGACGAACACCGGCGAGTGTTCTGTGTGGTGCAAGGTGGCCTGTCCGACCTCTGACAGCATGCCGAGTAATGATTTAATAAAACTTACTCATTTTCTGATTGATTGCGCTGGATTTCATATTCTGCCTATTTGTTAAGAAATATTGTTACAATGTAAATGAAGCCTACATTATGGTATCATTTGTCTTTAAAGGTCGAGGTATGTAGTCAGACACATAAGCATTCATTCAATAAGAGAATGAGATAGGCTATTTAATAGCCTACACATTTAATTGTCAAAATGTAGTTCCTATGTGAAGAATATAAACAGGCTGTGTGTAATGCTTCACCTATATGTCTGTGAAGGTTCTCAGTCATCCAGGTCATAGTTATCCAACAAAGGTTGAGGTCAAGGGCAACTAGACTTGAAGAAGAAACTTGAAGATCTTTGGTCCCTCATCATTAAACAATTCATAGAATTGCTAAGTGTGGTTTCATTGTTTGGATAGTAGGCTATTACTGCAAACAATGACAAATATTTTAGCAAAACTCTGTGTTCACCACCACCCTTTAGAATTACTCAAGTTCATTAGCAATTTCTCAGCAAGAACAGGTGTTCTGAGGAGCTCATTAGGAGTCAGCTTTTTCTGTTCATAGTTTTACTGCAGCAGTTTAAAAGACAAACAGCTACTCAGTGCTGCATGAGTACTGTACTTCTGACTAGACAACATTTATAAAAGGAAGCAGGCCTGACATGCTTCAATACTGCACACAAGGCCTACTACTTCACTACTACTGTTCATGATGTTCATGGAAAATCCTTTGCCAAAGTCTTTCCAATCGAATTGTATCAAAGCATTTGTTTTAGCCTTTTTATAGTTAATAAGTTATGGACGTGTTGATTTAATAAGTTAATAAAGTTCACAGTTCAAATCCTATTTTTGTGGTTCACTGTCACACATTGTTGGCCTGTGTTTATTATTGTTGTAGCTGTGTATTCAGCTCTGACAATATGACCACGAGTCTGTTGTTGTGATAGAGAGACACTGAGTGAGTCTGTTCACACTGATTTCAATAGCAGATAGCTTATTACAATGTCCACTGGTATCAATCTTAATACTGACAACATGTTTTCAGTAATGACATATCACCACTGGCACACCATCAGGCCTGTAGTTGCCGGGCCCTGGAGGGGTGTGAGCCCTACTCTGGCAGGCATCCCTTATTTTTCTGTATTAAAGGTGGCAACTCTATGGGGTGTGGATAGTGCCACGAATAACCTACCAAAGGAGACCGTTGTGTGACAGCTACGTGTGGATAGGCTACTCTGTCGCCAATGCACAATGTCGTTGTTTTTCACTCAAACTACTTCTTTTTTTTATTGGCGGTTGCCAAACTAGCCAAAACGTGCTTTACCACCACCAACTGGATTGGATTCAGGTGCGTTTGACTTCATGCGGCGCTGCGCAGCACTAACTTAACGTGATGCATGCTGGACTTAAAACAAAGCATGCTCACCATACTAGTAAGTGTAGACGCAGAAAAAGCATTTGATTTAGTAAATTGGGAATTTTTATATAAAACATTAGAACGATTTGGATTCAATAATAAATCAATACAGAGTATAAAGACACTATATCACCACCCACAGCGAGAATTAAAATAAGCGGAAGCCTGACTGACAAACTCAACATACAAAGATCAACTAGACAGGGGTGCTGCCTATCACCGACACTGTTTGCCCTCTTTATAGAGCCTCTGGCGCAGGCGGTACGACAAGACGATAAAGTTAAGGGAGTTATGGTAAATGGAGAAGAACACAAAATAGGGCTTTTTGCAGACGATATAATAACTTTTCTTGAACAGCCGAATGAATCACTACCAGCACTGATGAATCTCTTTGGAAAGTATGGTTATCTTTCAGGATATAAAATTAATGTAACTAAAACACAAATTTTAACACTCAATTACATTCCTCTGAAAGAAATTCAGGAAACTTTTCCCATCAAATGGAATATGAAGGAAATTAAGTATCTAGGGGTTAACATCACTAAAGAGTTATCCACACTTTACAAAGCAAATTACGATAAAATAAGCCAAGAAATACAAAAAGATATAGATAGGTGGACTACTCTGCCCTTAGATCTGAATTCAAGAATTGAAACTATTAAAATGAATGTGCAAGCAAAACTCCTATACTTGTTCCAGTCATTACCAATAGAGGTTCCTCAAACACAATTTGCGACCTGGGATAAGATAATATCAAGATTCATTTGGGGCGGGAAAAAACCTAGAGTTAAATATAAAACTCTTCAGCTACCGAAAGACAAGGGAGGTATGGGTCTCCCAAAACTAAGGGAGTACTTTTATGCAGCTCAACTCAGACATGTAATATGCTGGTGCACACCAGAATACATAGCTAAGTGGAAAGATATGGAGAAAGAATTTGGAGGATACCCAATTCAAAGTGTTATTGGAGATGAAGATAGATATGAGAAAATCAAGAAATACATGGACCCAATTACAGTGTTCACACTGGAATTGTGGTTCAAAACATTAAAAAAACACAAGATAAAGAAAGAAATGAAGGTGCTCAGGTGGATAGCATATGATAGTGAATTCAAACCAGCAATGTATGATAAAGGGTTCAAACAATGGATAAATAAGGGGATCACGGGATGGTATACCCTTCTGAAAGATGGGGAGCTGGAGAGTTTTCAAAAAATGAAGGAGAAGTATAATTTAGATAAACATGAATTTTATAGGTACCTGCAATTGAGAGACTATTATAAGAAAGAAATCAGGTGGGATCCCTCTGTGGAAGTGAATGGGGTGATTAAAATTGTGATAAATTCATCCAGTGGAACAAAAATTAAAATAATCTCTACTCTATATCAAAAATTGAGGATGAACAAACATTCAACTAAATATATAAAAGAAAAGTGGGAGTCAGAGTTTAACACGACAATTACAGATGAAGACTGGTTGGATATGTGGGAAACACATCAGACATCCACCAATTCACGGATATGGAGGGAATTCTCATGGAAAAATCTAATACGATTTTTCATCACGCCTAAAGTCCAGAATAGGTGCAAGGGCACAAACATGGGGTGTTGGAGGAACTGTGGATCAATGAATGCTGATCATTCTCACATATTCTGGAACTGTCCTATCATTGTCCAATTCTGGAAAAATGTTCATGTAACAGTGGAGAAGGTTCTGGGATATGATATCCCTATGAGTAGTGTGGTACTATATCTTTGCAATTTTAATAATATCAAAGTAAGGGCAAAAGACAGGTATCTGATTAAGATACTGTTAATAGCTAGCAAGAAAGCTATTACGAGGAAATGGGGAAAGGCGGATCCCCCTTGTCAAGAACATTGGACTGGAATAATAGAAGAAATCTACATTATGGAAAAAACTGACACATCGTTTGAGACTACAGCAAACACAAATGGAAGAGAAGTGGAAGAAATGGACAACATTCAAGACAAAAGTCAGCGACAAGAAATAAAGAACTAGACAAACTAGATGGAACTAAGGTCAAATAGAGGAACAGCTCCCAAGCCAAAGTTTTATGTTATGTTATGTTGATTATAAAGTGCTCATGTATATTGTATATGTAAGTAAAAATGGAAAAAAACAATAAAAATTTCAATGATAAAAAAAAACAAAGCATGCTGGTTAGAAATTGTGTCCGACTTTCGCTGGTGCTGGAAAACGTCACCATGTCACATGACATTTAAACCTCGCGGGAGCAAGGCGGCTGCTGGCGACGAGTCTGGCATCCGCAGTTGCTTTTCCCCGACTGCACCAAGTTGGAACTACACTCGGCCTGTCTTGCGGTATTTTTCTTTGCAAAGTCCGCGAGATCAAATGTAAAAGTAAATGCTCCGTGCTTGTATAGCGCCTTTCTAGTCTTTTCAACCACTCAAAGCGCTTTTACACTACTTTTGCATTTACACACACATTCACTCACTGAGCCTAAGTGGTCAAACAGAAACTAACATTCACACACTGGTGGAACAGCCGCCAGTGGCAATTTGGGGTTCAGTGTCTTGCCCAAGGACACTTCGACACGCAGCCTGGAGGAGCCAGGGATTGAACCACCAACCTTCCGATTAATGGCCAACCCGCTCTACCCCCTGAGCCACATGGCCTACAGGCTAGTCAAATAAATTCCAAATATTAGCAGTTATATTTTTGAAGTTGTAGCTATAGTCTATTCACGAATAAATGTAAAAACACACTAAATGTAATTTTAAAAGATAAAGCCCCCAAATAATTGAGTTTTTGCAGTTTCTAGAGGAATGTCTGTTGCAGTTTTCACCCAGTAGATGGAGCCATGGCCTTAGTAATCTTTTCTCTCTCTTCAGAATAGGCCTTGTGCCGAGTGTTTAACCATTTGATGTGTATGTGGACATGGCGGTATGTTTGGTTTGTGAGATTGAGTGTGATGTAGTTTTAGTGTATAAACAAGTTCAAAGCAGACCAACAGAAACAGTGACAGCTGCCATTAACTTGGCCAAGTTGTCTCTACACTTTCCTTGAAGCATCTAGTTTCAGGGTCCATGAACTTTGGCTGAACAATTGCTGCAATTGATGTTCATGACAGGTTTTTTATATTAGCAAATATATACTTAAATGGGATATTCTATGCTATTACAAAGGTATTACAAACATCTTTGAGGTTGTCGTCCTTGTGCTTCTTCAGAGCAACAGCAACATCCACAATCTCTTTTGCTAGCAACTCTAGCTTGCTTCCACCTTCCTCTGCAACAGTGTTCTCTCAGTTTGTGTCTTCACATGCGCTTATACCAATATAGTCTCACAGTTATTATTTTAAGAATTAAACTGGTAATTTCCTGCATTATGGAGACATTTTCTGCTCTCTGACTTTCTGTTCAATTTATGGTGGAAATGAGCTCATCGGGCTTTTTTTATATGAGGGAAAACTATATTGCATTGCATGTTTTTTATTGTGCAAATCAGCCTCTCTCAGAGCATTTGCATTTGTTAGTGTTCGTTAGTTAACATTTCTGGGTGCAAGCTGAGGGGGACATGGCTACTGGCACATTCTTTTTTTTTTTTTTTTTTAAATAATATTTTTATTAGGAAAGAGCATGTTTACATGAAATAACATAGTCAATATTGGTACATATCTTTCCATTTTCCCGCTTTTATGAGTCATGAAGCAATAGTAAATTTAACCAATTCACTGTCCTATCTGGATGAATTCTCCGAAGAAACTCTACAAATTTACACTTTTAGATTTTCTTTATGTGTACAACTCAATAAAATTAAATGTGATAAAAGTAGAAAACTATATACAATACAGTGGGGGGCTTGCAGAGGAAAATAAATAAAATAAAATGAAATTTAAAAAAAAAGAAAAAAGAAAAAAAAAAAAGAAAAAATCCTCAGTCAGGAGAGGTGGTCGCGTCAGAGAAGTTATAAAAAATCCATTCTGATTGGGATTATATACTTAATCCACTTATTCCAAATGCGATAAAATTTGTCTTTTTCAATGTTCAAGGTGTGGGTCAACTTTTCCATCTTAAAAATTTCTAAGACTATATCCAGCCAATTATCAATTGTAGGGGGAACTGGGTTGAGCCATTTCCTGGTAATATTTTTTTTACTTGCTACGAGAAGTGCCTGTAACAATTTTTTATCTCTTCTCTGTTCCATAAAAGTCGTTTCCCCAAGATATAGAACCACAAAATTAAATGGTATCTCAATCTCAAAAACCAAATTCAAAATTCTGTGTATTTCTTTCCAGTATGTACTCAATTTAGGACACCCCCAAAATATGTGAAAATGGTTAGCTTCCTCTGGGCCACACTGCCTCCAACATGTTAATGGTGAATTCTTATATTTATCTTGAGCTGGTGTCCTAAAATACCTAATAACGTTCTTCCAGCAGTGTTCTCTCCAGGACAGGGAATTAGTCGAGGACCACTGAAATCTCCAAATTTCTTCCCAGCTATCTTCTGAAATAGCAACTGCTGCTTCTCTTTCCCATTTTTGTTTTATATACCATGTGTTATCTTTATCAGTCATGGACATAGCAGTACAAACCCTAGAGATTAATTTCTGTGTCCTCGATCCATATGCCAATTTCAAAATTTTATAAAACTCTGTCTCAGCTGCAGAGAACTCTGTAAATTTACATCTTGCAGTAAAGTTGTGACGTACCTGTAGGTATCTGAAAAAATCATTTTTGCTTAAATCAAATTTGGTCTGCATAGACTAGAAACTTCGAAAGGCATTCTTTTCCGTAAATGTGAGGTAAGTGGTAAGACCCTTCTTTATCCAGGATTTAAAAGTGCAGTCTCTTGTGTTAGGGGGAAAGTCTGAATCAAATGCACACCACCTGAACAAATTCAACATTTTCTCAATTCGCGTTAAGTGAATCACCTTCATCCAAATCTTTAGTGATTGATTTATCCAACAATTCATCTTCCCCAATTGAGCCACCAGACCACTGTCACCAATCAAGGCCTGCAGAGGAAATGTAGTTATCATGTTACATTCAAGTTCCTTCCACTTAGCCTTATAGTCCTCATTACACCAATAAAAGATAGGAACCAGCTGGGAGGCATAAAAATATTTTTTTCAGGCATGGGAGAGCCATGCCTCCCTTTCCTTTGCTAATTGTAAAGTACTATAACGGATTCTTGGCTTTTTCCCTTGCCAGATGAAGCGAGATATCTGCTTATCCCATTCCCTAAATTGATGGTCTGATATCTCAATCGGAAGAGTCCTAAATAAGTACAGCAATTTTGGGAGCACCATCATCCTGACTGCATTTACTCTGGAGCTCAGGCTTAGGTAGGGAACCAAATTCCACCTATGCAGGTCTGCCTTTATTTTTTAAGGATAACGGCTCATAATTAGTCTGAAATAGGGCTGATAAGTCTTTAGTCACTGTTACCCCCAAATATTTGATTCCTTCTGCATCCCACTTTAAATTATATCCATTCCGTAAGCTTGCAGATGCTGTGCAATTCAAAGTCATGACTTGTGTTTTTGAAATATTTAACTTATAGCCTGACAGACTCCCAAATTCTTTCAGAAGGGTCATTAGACCATTAAATGACTCTTCAGGCTCTTCCACATAAACCAATACATCATCGGCAAACATCGCCACCTTGTGTTCAACACCTGCAATTGACACACCCTTAATTTTTGCACTTTGTCTTATTAGCTGGCCTAAGGGCTCAATAAACAATGCAAATAAGATTGGGGAGATCGGACAGCCCTGACGCGATCCGCGTTCCAACACAAAGGAAGCAGAAAGATCACCATTGATTTTTATCTGAGCCATTGGTCTGGAATATAAGGATTGAATCACCCTAATAAAGCTATTATGAAATGCCAATTTTCCCATGACTTTGTAGAGGAAAAGCCATCTCACAGAATCAAAGGCTTTTTCTGCGTCGAGTCCAACTATTAATGATTTTGTTTTATGTTGTTTTATTTGCTCTATAATATGTAAAGTCCTCCTAATATTATCCATTGTTTGCCTTTGGTGTATAAATCCGGTCTGGTCTAAATTAATTAGCTCTGGTAAAATGCTCTCCAATCGGCGTGCTAGGATAGAGGTAAACAATTTGTAGTCTACATTGAGAACACTTATAGGCCTGTAGTTTCCACATTTTAGCTTGTCCTTGTCCTCTTTGGGAATAACTGAAATTAACGCTTCCCGCCAAGAAGGTGGGGTTTCCCCGGTCTGTAATACCCAGTTGAATGTTCGAATTAATAATGGTGAAAGACTTGTTCTCAGGCATTTATACCACTCTCCTGTGAACCCGTCGGATCCAGGAGATTTTCCTGATTTTAATCTGGATATGGCAAAATTTAGCTCTTTAACAGTTATCGGCCTAATTAGCATTTCGTTTTGTGAATCTTTAACTTTAGGTAGTTCTAGACCATTCAAGAAAACCTCAATCTGTTCTTCGCTTGCAGCCGGGGGTTGTGTATATAGTTCTTGGTAAAACAGTTCAAAACATTCCTTAATCCCTCTCCTGGTATCCTCAATTCTGTTGGTTTTAGGGTTTCTAATCTTATAGATTGTATTCTCCATTTGTTGCTTAGCAGTCTATAGGCTAGTAATTTGGCTGACCCAGCTCCCGCTTCATAATTTCTTTGTTTTAAAAATGTCAGCTTCTTCTGCGTTTCCAATGTATAAATGGTATCTATTTCAATCTGTACTTTCTTAATTTCTGATCTCGTCTGGGCAGAGGTTCTTCGGCTATCAGTTACTTGCAACTGTTTTAGTCTTGCCTGCAAGTCCGCCAGTGTTTTATCTCTGCACTTTTTCATATAAGATGTCAAAGAAATTATTTTCCCCTTAAGACCGCTTCTAACGTGTCCCACAAGATTATCGGTGAAGTCACTCCATCATCATTAAATTCTAAGCAGTCTGTAATATCTCTCTGCAGTTTCTCCACTGTTTTAGGGTCATTGAGAATAAATGAATTCAACTTCCACCGGGTTGTCCTTTTTCACTTTCCAAATTAACTAGTAAAGTAATAGGGCTGTGGTCCGACAGGTCAATTGTAGATATTTGAGAGTCTTTTACTCTAAACCGGTCAGAACTGAATATAAGGAAATAGTCTAACCTGGAGTATACTAAATGGGGGATCGAAAAATGGGTATAATCTTTGGTTTTAGGGTACCGGTCTCTCCACACATCTATGACTCCCAACTGTCCCATCAAGGATTTCACTTTCTTGGATAATGAATTATGTTGACTTGTCCCCTAGAGCGAAGTCCAGCCATGGGTCTAACTTTATATTGAGATCACCACCACAGATAACAACTCCTTGGGAGGTAACCATTAAGTCAAATACTTTTTTATAGAACCCCAGTCACTCCCGGTTGGAGCATACACATTTATCAATGTTACTTCAGTCCCTTCCACTCTACCAGTAATTTTAATAAATCGTCCTTCATCATCCGCTAGTTCTGACAAATGTTCATATGTGAGACCACTTGAAATCAACGTTGCTACTCCTCTTTTGTGTGCAGATTTATGTGATGACGAAAAGACGTGTTTAAAGCCCTGTCTTTTTAATTTTGCATGTTCAGATTGTGACATATGGGTTTCCTGAAGAAAGGCAATCTGTGCTTTTTCTTTCTTTAATTTAGACAGAATCTTGCTTCTCTTAATCGGATTTATTACCCCATTCACGTTGAAAGAAATAACTTTCACTTCCCTATCATGCATATCCTTATTACCGTGAAAACGTAATTAAAGTCGACCCCTTCCTGACCAATTATATAATTGCCCCTCTTGAGATAAGAACTAAAACAGGAAAAACAATAACGAACCAATTGTTTTGTTGAACAATAAACATTTGAAAAGTCATACCCACTTCCAAAGCGAGGTCCCAAC
>JALXJV020000246.1:0-13050 GCA_024633595.2 Lepomis macrochirus
GGGGCCCCAGGCTGTGAGGGGGGAGGGAGGAAGGAAGGAAGGAAGGATGGGAGGGAGGGAGGGAAGGAGGGAAGGGAGGAAGGAAGGAATGAAGGAAGAGTGGAGGGAAGGGAGAAAGAAAGGAACAGAGGGAGGGGAAGGAGGAGAGGAAGGAAGGAATGAGGAAAGAAAAAAGGAAGGAAGGAATAGAGAAGGGAGGGGAAGGGAGGGGAAGGAAGGGAGAAACGAAAGGAGTGTGGAAGGAAGAAATGAAGGAAGGAAGGAAGAGAGGAGGGAAGGAAGGAAGGGAAGAGGAAGGAAGGAGGAAGGGAAGTAATGAAGGGAAGGAGGAAGGAAAGAAGAGGATCAAAGTGAGAATAAATGAATAAAGAGCGTTTGTGTCTGATTGGAGCAAAATAAAAAGTTCACTTCATCTTTGTCTCAAATCGATTATTATATTAGTTGATTTAAAGAAAATGACTCGACACCAACTTTGAAAATCAAACATTTATTTATCAGAAAAAGTTTTTCTCTGTTTCAAATCATTTCCATCTGAACATTTCACCTGTAGTTTTTCTACACTGTAAAAAATGATGCAGTGGCTCAGTAAATGTCGCAGTAATAAATACTAACTTCAGAAATTCTCTGAATGTCACTTTAGTGATTGTTTGACTTGTACCTACCAAAATAAAAGCCTAGAAATCCAACTTACAATTTATCGTTGAGCTTTATTTCACAAAATGAAATTCTGTTTGTTAGAAATCCTGAATATGTTTGGTAAACTTCACTCAGAATATTTGAGAATGGATTAATTCTACTGATTAGTTTGAAGAACTCCAATAATGACTCGTCCCAACTTAATATTATTATTTCAGCTTTAACAACAACTTCAGAAGCCAAACATGACGCTGATCACGTTTTTGTGCAGAGAAGATTCTTTAGAGATTTAGAGACTTAGTGATTCTAGCAACATATTTCTACATCAGTTTACACACAGAACATGTTTTACTACATGACACTATTTATACTTTTAATTAAACACATGCAAATATGCTTTATGTTTCCTTTGAGGTTATTGTTTACCATTTACAATGTGTGCTTCCACGGGAGCTGCCATCGCTGCGTGACGTCATTCAGCTGCTTCTCCTCAAGTCGGCTTCATGTTTTTTCTTCACGAGCAGGAAATCTGATTTCAGGCGGTGCTGGTAGAGGACGGCTTGGCGGTCCAAAGGAAGAAGTGAAAAGCTCTAAGAAAGAAAGAGTCAGCGTCTCAGATCAAACAGCTCAGAGCGTCAGAAGGTCTGAGGTCGTGGGTTCGATCCTTATGAGGCTCAGAGACTTTTGAAGTCCAACAGCCAAAGTGAGAAGATAAAAGCGCCCGGAGAAAAGGTTCAAATGTGAAGGGGACTCGGTGGCGTGGTGGGGTTCGATGGCGACTGGGGCCGTGTCCCCTCCCGGTGTTCTGGAGAGGTAGAAGCTGGGGGTTATGGAGCGGAAAACAGGAAGTGGCTGAAGTTTTATTAGAAAGTGGAAGATGACTGAGAGCATGCTGCTGTTTTGTGTTGTTGCCTGTCCTTCAGGGTGCGTCCTCAACAGCCTGGAAGAGACAGAAGAAGAAATGAGTCCACAGGTTTGTGAGAAGTGAACAGTTTGAAACATGTGTGAGAACATTTAGTAAAGAAAATCAATCAGTGAGTGAAGCTGCAGACAAGAAACAATAATCCATTCAACCGACAGAGTGTTTCCATGGATA
Source organism: Lepomis macrochirus (assembly GCA_024633595.2). Classification (NCBI taxonomy): domain Eukaryota; kingdom Metazoa; phylum Chordata; class Actinopteri; order Centrarchiformes; family Centrarchidae; genus Lepomis; species Lepomis macrochirus. The sequence continues at coordinate 1,733 of JALXJV020000246.1, forward strand.
CGATGATGATGTGAAGCAGCGGTGGAAGAAGCACTCAGAGTGAGACATTCTTATAAAGATTAAAATCTTGCTGTCTCAGATAGATTATGGTGATACCATCAGTTTGCATGTCCATCTACTCTGTCGAAGCCTGACCCTGTTTATCGTGCGGCTCAGGTTCATCACTGCTTCTCATACAGTCGGTAAACTGACTCAAACTGCGCAGGAAGCTACGCTGGTAAAAAAGCTATTTTAGGTCTTTTGCCTTTTTATATGTGTTTAAAGTTTGTTCAAATGCAAAGAACAAATTTAAGATCTAGTGACGGACTTCTGTGTGAGGTACCAAGAATGAGGACCGAAGCAGGACAGAGTCCGTCTGACTGTGACCCTTCGTCCTGGAATGAACTCCAGTCTAAGCTGCAGATCGGAGCTCTAACTGTCAAAACTTCATGACGTCCAGTTCATGAAATAACAATAAGTTTAGTAGATTTTTACATATAAAAAATTGTATTTTTATATTTCAGAAACAGATTATTTTTAGTCTTTGTACGATATGAGGAAAATACAAAAAGACACCATTTCAATTTGGTAACTATTCAATATTATTAATATTTAATTCATTTTAACTGGGGTGCCACTGCCAAGTCAAGAAAAACTGCATTTATTTTAATGTGAGCGCACTCTGCTTGGTGAAGTTAATAATGAAGATAAAAAATAAATTTAAAATAATAATAACAATAATAATAATGATAATAATAATAATAATAATAATGATAATTAATAATAATAAAGGCTGACGTCATCATGTATTTCCTGAATCTAACGATCTCCTCCTATCAAAGACTTTGACTTTGTTCCATCAAGCCTTCACATTATGTTACATAATGAGACGGTATCTAGTCTTATATACGGGAGTTCTGCCTGATTTATTTTGCGATCAAAGAGCAGCCGAGTTAGCAAACACTAGCTGGTGGAAAAGTAAAAGTTAGGAGAGTTTATTTAAGATATTACCAAGTTAGGATGCTTCACTTTTCTTCGCTAAAGTTAGGAAAGGTCACCGATCATGGGAACTTTAAGGTAAAGGTAAGACGTTCCTTACTTGGAGACGAGGTTCTGGAGGCTTTCTTCTGTGTGACGGGGTCATAGGTGAACGTGACGGACCTGCAGGAGGAAGAGGAGGGGGGAGGAGGAAGAGCCCCAGTGTTTATTTTTCTGTTGTTGTGTTTGTTTGTTTGTTTGTTTGTTTGTTTGTTTGTTTGTGGCTCAGGTGGCCTCACCAGTTCTGCAGGCGACCTGCTTCCGCTCCAGCAGAGATCAGGTCTGACAGCAGGTCGTCCTCGTCGTGACGTTCTGATCCGCCGGCTGAGGAAGATAAAAACAGGAAACTGATTTTCCCGCTCAAAAGATGATAAGGTAACATAAAAGTCAACATCAGAAACTGCAGAACATGAACTGGATCCAGTTCCCATCACACAGAACATCCTCATGACGTTTTCCATAGATGCAGATTTCATCGGCAGTTTTAGGGAAATTGTTGCCGTACTTAAAAATGTGCTCGAAGGTTTTCGCCGTATGGTCCTCCAGCCTTCGGGACTTAGAAACACTTTGATTAAAAACTAGCAGTTTGAAAGATGTTGATACTTTATTATCATCATTACTTTAATGGTGTAATGTCACTTCCCCCGGTAACCCCTAACTAAATGTCAGATCTCAGCAGAGTTCTCCTGACGACGCTGAAGTTAGCTTCAGCGGCAAAGCCTTAACGCTGTCTGAAACACTTTTTAGATTTGAAAAAACTTTATTTTATTTGTGAAAATTACAAAAGGGTGATTTCACTGCTTTTTTAATCGTGTGTAGACCACATTAGACCAGGTCCAGATCCAAAACCACTATACCTAGAGAATCTGGACTAGATTACTCCAGACATGCTAAGGTTTCAATGAAACATAGTTTCAGATTTGTGAAACCTTTATTCAATTTGTGAAAATGCTCTAAAGAGTATTTTCACTGCTTTTTTTCGCATGTAGACCACATTAGACCAGGTCCAGATCCAAACCACTATACCTAGAGCTCTCAAATCTGGACTAGATTGTCCCAGAGAGGCTAACGTTTCTTTACAACATGGTTTTTGGAAAAATTTATTCTGTTTGTGAAAATGAAGGATAATTCTCAATGCTTTTTTTCACACATCTCCTTACAGCCTCTGATTGGTTAGTGCTCCACTAATTAGGCTGGTTAAGGTTGGGGTTGTGATGGGATTAGGGTTAGCCAATCAGAGTCCGAGTAGGGGGCAGGATTTGAGGCAAAATATACTTTACTTAAGTAAAAGATCTGAATAATTATTTCACGTCTGATTATGTCTATGATGTTTTTTATATATTATGTATTTAATATGTACTAACTAAAGACATCATCTACAGGCAGAACCTCCACTCTCAGTTACATCCAGATCAAACCCAATATTAACACATTAGCTCCAGGTCACAGTTTGGTTTAATCTGGTTTCACTCTGTAACAAAAAAAAACGTAGCACTACAAATACAGTTTATTTACTGTGATTATAAGCTTAGCATTATTGCTAACAACCTTATGCCAATAATGCCTACACCATGGAGTGTTTATCCAGCTGTGCCCATCCAGCTGACATTACCTGAATGCATAACAAGTAGCAGGACATGAGATCGGCTGGTTTGGGGGCAACCAGGTCTATGTTATGGTACATTACAAAGTTTCTGCAGTAGCCCAACTTAGTGAAATCGCCCTTTATAGTATTTTCACAAAAGGAATAAAAGTTTCAATAATCTAAAACTGTGTTAAAAAGAAACCTTAGCCTGTGTGGAAGAATTTAGTCCAGATTTGAGATCTCTAGGTGTAGTGGTTTTGGATCTGGACCTGGTCTAATGTGGTCTACATGCGAAAAAAAAACAGTGAAATTACCATTTAGAGTATTTTCACAAATTGAATAAAGGTTTCACAAATCTGAAACTATGTTTGATTGAAACTTTAGTGTAGCTCCCCTCCAGTTTGAAATCACGAACACAAGGCGTTCCTTTGGTTACAGGGATTTATTCCGACATTCAGGTAATCAAGCACATGACAGCTACATTTAGTCTCTCTAGGACAATCTAGTCCAGATTTGAGATCTCTAGGTGTAGTGGTTTTAGATCTGGACCTGGTCTAATGTGGTCTACATGTCAAAAAAGCAGTGAAATCGTTCTTTAAAGCATTTTCACAAATTGAATAAAGGTTTCACAAATCTGAAACTATGTCTGATTGAAACTTTAGCCTGTCTGGAGTAATCTAGTCCATATTTGAGATCTCTAGGTATAGTGGTTTTGGATCTGGATGTGGTTTAATGTGGTCTACATGTCAAAAAAGCAGTGAAATCACCCTTTTGTAATTTTCACAAATAAAATAAAGGTTTCACAAATCTAAAAAGTGTCTCAGACAGCGTAAGCAGTAAGAGGTGCAAAAAACGGAGATTCGGTCTCTCAGTAACGTAAATTAACTTTCACTTAAGTTCCCCTTAACTTTCCCCTTAACTGCCGAATCGGAAGCTAACTTCAGCGTCGTGTTCTCCTGAGTACATGTGAGCTAAAGCTAATCAGTTAGCATGTTAGCTTTACCTTCCAGCCGTCCAGCTGTCACTCATCTCCTACCGGAGCTTTCAACCATCCACATTTCTTCACTGATGAAGTTTCAGTCCGTGTTAGCAACGAAACATCCTGTTTTTATTCCCGCTTTGTTTTTCCCCTCGTGGCGCCCGGAAACGTCCACAGGAGGAAAACAGGTGTTTGCTCAGGTGAATCAGCGCTGCCTAGCAACCAAACGATAATTAAACAGGAAGCAGCAGAAGTTTGTTTTTATTGATCAATATTCCAGATACAAAGAACCTGGCTTTGAGTTTCACTTTCACAGTAGGTGCGTTTGACTTCATGCGGCGCTGCGCAGGGCTGACTTATCGTGATGCATGCTGGACATAAAATAAGGCATGCTGGTTAGAAATTGTTTTTTTTTGTTTGTTTGTTTTTTTTTTAAATTTTATTAGTATTTTAAGCATTAACAATTCAACATACAATCTATGTGTACAACACACACATAACATACAAACCAACATATAGCTAGGGGGCTGCAAAATTAGAGAAACATTAAAAGAAAAAGAAAAATAAAAAAAGGGGGGACAAAAATATCACAGAAAGACCTTCAAACGTGTACAGATATCAAGTGCTGGTTAGAAATTGTGTCCGACTTTCGCCGGCGCGCTGCAAAACGTCACCATGCCACATGACATTAAAACCTCGCGGGAGCAATTGCCGCTCACAGTAAGCTCACGCAGGTAGAATGTGTCCTACTAAACGGCGCCGTTTTTCACCCCGCCCCTACAGTCACCTGCAGCTCACGTTAGACAGCCGCCGTCATCTCGAACGCACCTAGTGCTACTGTTCAGTGACGTCACCACAGAGGGTTTCTGGGTGTTGAAGTTCAAATTAAAAGATTTTCATCTTTGTTCACAAACAGCAGCTGAAGAGCAGCTTCCTGTGGAAGAAAGAAACTGAGCTGAAACAAAGTGTTTGATTTACTGAACAGCGCTCTGATTTATCTAAAGCTGGATTTAACATCTGACCGTTCAGCCTGCAGACAGGCTGCATGGAGCTGAGGACATTTAGATTATAATGTGCCAGGGGAAAGTTTTTAGGGCTGAAGCTAACTGGAACAGTCATTAAATACAGTACATCATATTATTTCTTCTTATATGTTGATCTTTAGTTAGATTATAGTTTTAGTCCAGTTCCCAGTTTAGACTGTCGCTGATTCACATGTTAAGGACTTTGTATATTTGTAATATTATAAGCTTTGTTGTTTCCTACGTTGATGTGTGTATAAAGCCTTATATTTTTAAACGGGCAAATTTATCGGACTACTAAATCGTAGCGTCAGAAAACGTAAAACAAATCACCGGTCTCCTTGACAACGAATTCCTGCTATTAAAATAGGCTTAATATATACTTTTTGTCTACACGAGCTATATTGTGCCTTTACCATCAGATGACCTCCAGCGTTATTGATCACCTGTGGGCGGCTTGTGTCACCTACATAAACCTCAACAACAAAGCGAGACGCGATTGACAGTCGGTATGTGACAATATGAAGTGCTGTGTGAATGTTGCTTTAAGGCACAAATCCCAATAACCTTATTGAAGCTCTTTACCAATAAAGATCACATTGCAAGAGCATGTAGGAGGAGAGGAAAGGCATCCAAAGATACTGAAGAGATGCATCAAATCCATCATTTCTATTTTAATTCTCTACTTAAATGATTGTGTATTGGTGCATCAGGTAGGTAGGTAGGTTTATTGTCACAATGTAACAAGTTATAGATTGAAATTGAGTTTTGAAACTCCCTTCTGCCACATAGAAAGTAAACATTAATAAAGAATCAATTGTAAAAATGATAAACAGAAATAAACTATCATCAGTGGATCAGTGCTGAGAATGAATTAGAGTTTAAGAGTCTGGGGGGGGGGCTGCTCTGCAGTCTGGTGGTGCGGCAGCAGAAACTTCTATGTCTCTTCCCAGAAGTCAGTAGGGTGAACAGGCTGTGGCTGGCTGGGTGCTGTCCTTTAGTGTCCTTTTGGGCTCTCCAGGTACCTCACCGATATCACTGATGCTCAGGAGATGGGGACCAATGATCTTCTAAGCAGTTTTAATCACCCGCTGCAGAGCCCTCCTGTCCTGAGCAGTGCACATCCCATGTTAGTGATGTTTCCAGTCAGGATGCTTTCTGTTGCTCCTCTGTACTTGGCGCAGGAATTTGGCCTTCTTAAGCCTCCTCAAGAAATACAGTAATTTCTGAGCTTGCTTCACCAGCGTGGAGATGTGAGATGACCATGTCAGGTTCTCTGTGATTCTGATTCCCAGGCCATGTATGGCTGTCTCTTCTAGTTAGTTTAAAATTGTACTTTAAATAAACCTCACACTGCCAGTGAATCTTAATTACACAAATATTCCAAATTGTTTGTTGTCCAATCAAAGAGCGACAAAAGATCTTCAATACCGACATGGTTATGCTGTTCTAGCAGACACACATTTATTCAATTTCACATCCATTTTTTTCTTTCCAATTTTGTGGAGCAGCGCTTGTTGCCTGGACTTGCCTGAATCAGAGAAAACCAATGAGAGGTCCATCTTTCACTTGCCATGTGTCTTAAACAACGTGCAAAGCATTCAACACACTGTTCCAACTACCTGTTTTGGGAAAATTATTTTCTGCATTTTTAAAATACTCAACACTGTACTATTGTGATATAAAGTCATTAATGAGGCCCATCAAATACAAATTAAAACAGACTGTTGTATTTTGACATGATCTGGACATTTCCCACGCTGCTCCTGTCCTCCCCGGGTGTTTCAGAGCTTTGGGGTAGTCTGCACTGTTCTACTGCTTTTATTAACAATCCCGCTGAGTGTGGCCTCTGCTGAAAAATCTTGTCCCAAACTAGAACTTCTCAAATCTGAAGCGCACTGAGACCCTCTGGACTTACCACACTGTCCCTGGAGAAAGCCAGCCCAGCTGGATTTAAAGGGTTTAATAAAAGAGGGCACCTGAAATGAAAGTTAACTTATATATTTATTTGACTAGTAATCCATCATCACACATGTGTTTTTGTTTATAATCTCTAGTGTGGTGCCCACTCACTGATTACTATCTTTTTTTTTTATTTCCGATATGTTTGCATTAATACGCCTCTCCGGTGAACCATCACCTTATCGTGGTGGAGAGGTTTGCGTGCCCCGGTGAAACGTCCACAGGAGGAAAACAGGTGTTTGCTCAGGTGAATCAGCGCTGCCTAGCAACCAAACGATAATTAAACAGGAAGCAGCAGAAGTTTGTTTTTATTGATCAATATTCCAGATACAAAGAACCTGGCTTTGAGTTTCACTTTCACAGTAGGTGCGTTTGACTTCATGCGGCGCTGCGCAGGGCTGACTTATCGTGATGCATGCTGGACATAAAATAAGGCATGCTGGTTAGAAATTGTGGTCACCTGCAGCTCACGTTAGACTATGAAGTCGGCGAAAGTCAGCCGCCGTCATCTCGAACGCACCTAGTGCTACTGTTCAGTGACGTCACCACAGAGGGTTTCTGGGTGTTGAAGTTCAAATTAAAAGATTTTCATCTTTGTTCACAAACAGCAGCTGAAGAGCAGCTTCCTGTGGAAGAAAGAAACTGAGCTGAAACAAAGTGTTTGATTTACTGAACAGCGCTCTGATTTATCTAAAGCTGGATTTAACATCTGACCGTTCAGCCTGCAGACAGGCTGCATGGAGCTGAGGACATTTAGATTATAATGTGCCAGGGGAAAGTTTTTAGGGCTGAAGCTAACTGGAACAGTCATTAAATACAGTACATCATATTATTTCTTCTTATATGTTGATCTTTAGTTAGATTATAGTTTTAGTCCAGTTCCCAGTTTAGACTGTCGCTGATTCACATGTTAAGGACTTTGTATATTTGTAATATTATAAGCTTTGTTGTTTCCTACGTTGATGTGTGTATAAAGCCTTACATTTTTAAACGGGCAAATTTATCGGACTAGGCTACTAAATCGTAGCGTCAGAAAACGTAAAACAAATCACCGGTCTCCTTGACAACGAATTCCTGCTATTAAAATAGGCTTAATATATACTTTTTGTCTACACGAGCTATATTGTGCCTTTACCATCAGATGACCTCCAGCGTTATTGATCACCTGTGGGCGGCTTGTGTCACCTACATAAACCTCAACAACAAAGCGAGACGCGATTGACAGTCGGTATGTGACAATATGAAGTGCTGTGTGAATGTTGCTTTAAGGCACAAATCCCAATAACCTTATTGAAGCTCTTTACCAATAAAGATCACATTGCAAGAGCATGTAGGAGGAGAGGAAAGGCATCCAAAGATACTGAAGAGATGCATCAAATCCATCATTTCTATTTTAATTCTCTACTTAAATGATTGTGTATTGGTGCATCAGGTAGGTAGGTAGGTTTATTGTCACAATGTAACAAGTTATAGATTGAAATTGAGTTTTGAAACTCCCTTCTGCCACATAGAAAGTAAACATTAATAAAGAATCAATTGTAAAAATGATAAACAGAAATAAACTATCATCAGTGGATCAGTGCTGAGAATGAATTAGAGTTTAAGAGTCTGGGGCTGCTCTCCAGTCTGGTGGTGCGGCAGCAGAAACTTCTATGTCTCTTCCCAGAAGTCAGTAGGGTGAACAGGCTGTGGCTGGCTGGGTGCTGTCCTTTAGTGTCCTTTGGGCTCTCCAGGTACATATTTCCAATATGTTTGCATTAATACGCCTCTCCGGTGAACCATCACCTTATCGTGGTGGAGAGGTTTGCGTGCCCCGGTGAACCTGGAGGCTGTGTTGTCTGGAGCCTAGTGCTCCTGGTAGGGTCTCCCAAGGCAGAGAGGTTCCAGGTGAGGGGCCAGACTAAGAATGGTTCACACAAACCCCTGATGGAAGATCATGAAAGAGGAGGACTAACCCTGCCCGGAGGAAGCCGGGGCCCCGTCTGGAGCCAGGCCCAGAGGGAGGGCTTCGTCGGCGGCGCCTGGTGGCCGTGTTTGCCACGGAGCCCGGCGGGCACAGGCGAAAAGCAACGTGGCACCCCCTCTACATCCCTTGGACCCACCATCCATCGGAAGATCCGCAGGGGGTCGGGTGCGCTGCCACTTGGGTGGCGGTGAAGGTCAGGGAGCCTCGGCGGACCAGACCCGAGGCGGCAGAGGCTGGCTCTGGGGGCGTGGAGCGTCACCTCTCTGTGGGGAAGGAGCGGAACTTGTGCGGGAGATGGAGCGCTACCAGTTAGATCTGGTGGGGCTGACCTCCACGCACAGTCTTGGCTCTGGAACCGTGCTGCTCGATAGGGGATGGACATTATTCTTTTCTGGAGTTGCTCAAGGTGTGAGGTGCCAGGCGGGTGTGGGGATACTCACAAGTCCCCGGCTGAGCGCCGCTACGTTGGAGTTCACTCCGGTGAACGAGAGGGTCGCCTCCCTACGCCTTGGTGGCGGGGAAAACTCTGACTGTTGTTTGTGCATATGCACCAAACAGCAGTTCGAGTATTCGACCTTCTTGGAGACCCTGAATGGAGTCCTGGATGGGGCTCCAGTAGGGGACTCTATAGTTCTGCTGGGTGACTTCAACGCACATGTGGGCAATGGCGGAGTTACCTGGAAAGGCGTAGTGGGAGGAGCGGCCACCCTGATCTGAACCTGAGTGGGGGTTTGTTGTTGGACTTCTGTGCTAGTCATGGATTGTCTATAACAAACACCATGTTCGAGCATAAGGAGGCTCATAAGTGTACATGGTACCAGAGCACCCTAGGCCGAAGATCGATGATCGATTTTGTAATCGTTTCATCTGATTTGAGGCCGCATGTTTCGAACACTTTCGGGTAAAGAGAGGCGGAGCTGTCAACTGATCACCATCTGGTTGTGAGTTGGGTCAGGGGTGGGGAAAGACTCTGGACAGACCTGGTAAGCCCAAGCGGGTAGTGCTTGGGTGAACTGGGAGCGTCTGGTGGAGGCCCCTGTCCGTGAGATCTTCAACTCAAACCTCCGGCCGAAGCTTTTCTGGCATCCCTGTGGAGGTTGGGGACATTGAACATGAGTGGGCAATGTTCAAAGCCTCTATTGCTGAAGCTGCAGTGGAAAGCTGTGGTCTCAAGGTCTTAGGTGCCTCAAGGGGCGGTAACCCTCGAACACCGTGGTGGACACCGGTGGTCAGGGAAGCCGTCCGACTGAAGAAGGAGGCCTTCCGGGATTTGTTGTCTCGGAGGACTCCGGAGGCGGTTGCAAGGTACCGACAGGCCCGAAGGACTGCAGCCTCTGCTGTGGCAGAAGCAAAGCAGCGGGTGTGGGAGAAGTTCGGAGAAGACATGGAGAAAGGACTTTCGGTCGGCACCAAAGTGTTTCTGGAAAACTGTCCGCCACCTCAGGAGGGAAGCGGGGAACCGTCCAAGCTGTGTACAGTAAGGATGGGACCCTGTTGACCCTCAACTGGGGAGGTAGTGGGCGGTGGAAGGAACACTTCGAGGAACTCCTAAATCCGACTGACACGCCCTCTCTAGTAGAGGCAGAGCTGGAGGCTGATGGGGGTTTCTCGTCAATTTCCCTGGAGGAGGTCACTGAGGTAGTCAAACAACTCCACAGTGGCAAAGCCCCAGGGATTGATGAGATCTGCCCGGAGATGCTAAAAGCTTTGGATGTGGAGGGGCTGTCTTGGATGACACATCTCTTCAAAATTGCGTGGAAGTAGGGTACAGTGCCCAAGGAGTGGCGGACCGGGGTGGTGGTTCCCCTGTTCAAAAAGGGGGACCAGAGAGTGTGTGCCAATTACAGGGGTATCACACTTCTCAGCCTCCCTGGTAAAGTCTACGCCAGGGTGCTGGAGCGGAGGGGTTCGAGCCGATTGTCGAACCTCAGATTGAAGAGGAACAATGCAGTTTTCGTCCTGGTCATGGAACAACTGACCAGCTCTTTACTCTCGCAAGGATCCTGGAGTGGGCTTGGGAGTATGCCCATCCGGTCTACATGTGCTTTGTAGATCTGGAGAAGGCATATGACTGGGTCCCCCGGGAGACACTGTGGGAGGTGCTGCGGGAGTATGGGGTGAGGGGGGCCCTTCTTAGGGCTATCCAATCCTTGTACATCCAAAGCGAGAGCTGTGTCCGAGTACTCAGTAGTAAGTCGGACTCTTTCCAGGTGGGGGTTGGCCTTCGCCAGGGCTGCGCTTTGTCACCAATCCTGTTTGTGATATTCATGGACAGGATATCGAGGCGTAGCCGTGGCGAGGAGGGCCTGCATTTCGGTGGGCTTGGGATCTCGTCACTGCTTTTTGCGGATGATGTGGTCCTGATGGCATCATCGGTCCGTAGCCTTCAGCTCTCACTGGATGGGTTAGCAGCAGAGTGCTGGCGGCTGGGATGAGGATTAGCACCTCTAAATCTGTGGCCATGGTTCTCAGCAGGAAACCGATGGAGTGCCAACTCCAGGTAGGGAATGAGTCCTTGCCCAAAGTGAAGGAGTTCAAGTACCTCGGGGTCTTGTTCACGAGTGAGGGGAGACTAGAGCAGGAGATTGGCCGGAGAATCGGAGCAGCGGGGGCAGTATTGCACTCGCTTTACCGTACCGTTGTGACGAAAAGAGAGCTGAGCCGTAAGGCAAAGCTCTCGATCTACCGGTCAATTTTCGTTCCTACCCTCACCTATGGTCATGAAAGCTGGGTCATGACCGAAAGAACGAGATAAGCGGTTGAAGATGGATGGATGGATGCATTAAT
>JALXJV020000247.1:0-13021 GCA_024633595.2 Lepomis macrochirus
AAATTGTATGAATCCCAAATAGTCAAACGTTCTGTCATTGTGTTTTTTTAAATAAATTATATAACTTTAACTAACGTCCCCAGTCTCATCTACTGTCACGGCTACAATCAGGCTTGACTGTCTCTTTAGAAAGAAGCGTCTTATTTATTCTTCCAGTGCACCAAAACACAGAGTCTGAAGATGTTCTCACCTACATGTGAAACACACACTGATGTCAGCATACAATATTACTATCCCAAAGTTTTGCAGCATTATTTAACTAATCTCTTCTCCCTTACAGGACGTGGCTACGCAACTTAGACACAGCTGCAGGACGTTATTACATTTGTTCGTTTAGCTGATGCTTTTATCCAAAGCGACTTACAATTGCTAATCATGTCAGAGGTCGCACGCCTCTGGGGCAACTAGGGGTTAAGTGTCTTGCTCAGGGACACAATGGTGGCACAGTCTTAACCAAAGGCACAGTCTTAACCATTGTGCCATCGCCACCCCAGGTTAAAGAATAGGATGAACTACGTCTGCTTCCGGCAGCAGAAGCTTTGCCCAACTTCGCTCTGGAGTCTAACATCTAAAGATCTAACATCTAAATCATCTTTGCCATTTTCATTTGTCAGATTGTAATTCACACTTGTTTTTTAGTTTATAGATTGCTTTCTTATTCTCTTTGTGTGTCTATGAGTGCAGGGACCAGTGTTTTATTCCAGCTATCCTCAATAAAGTCCCAGACACAAGAGGCAGGACAGGTATTGTGAGCCCAAGGACTGTTATTCAGGTAGGAACTACAAACACAAAACAGATGGCTCTATGATAATAGCTGACATTCTTTTACTGTCTATTCTTTTTATACATACAACATCCTAAACTCTCTGTTTCACTCTGTCTTTCCTCAGGTAAACTCCCCTGGTCCTAGGAAGCTGCTGGGCCTTTGAAGGTGGGCATGGACATTTAGACATGGGCCCTGTCCCACCCAGTCGCCAGAAAAAGATGTCTTCAACTTTGTGAGGCTGCATGTCGAGAGCTACTGGGGCAATCCTGACTACTGCGTGTCTGTACATCTTCAGGGTCCATGAGAAGCTGGCAGGCTGAAGACTGAAATAAAGGAGACGTTAGAAGAACAACATCTGGGTGCAGAGCAGAGGATAAGTACAGCTGCTGGTCATATAATGTCATCAAAAAGTTGATTTATTTCAGTAATTCCATTCAAAAGTGAAACTTGTATAATGTATACATTCATTCCACACAGACTGATATATTTCAAGTGTTCATTCCTTTTATTTTGATGATTATAACTGACAACTTATGAAAACCCCCAAATCAGTATCTCAGAAAATTAGAATATTGTGAAAAGGTTCAAAACTGAAGACACCTGGTGCCACACTCTAATCAGCTAATTAACTCAAAACACCTGCAAAGGCCTTTAAATGGTCTCTCAGTCTAGTTCTGTAGGCTACACCATCATGGGGAAGACTGCTGACTTGACAGCTGTCCAAAAGACAACCATTGACACCTTGCACAAGGAGGGCAAGACACAAAAGGTCATTGCTAAAGAGGCTGGCTATTCACAGAGCTCTGTGTCCAAGCACATTAGTAGAGAGGCTAAGGGAAGGAAAAGATGTGGTAGAAAAAAGCATACAAGCAATAGGGATAACCGCACCCTGGAGAGGATTGTGAAACAAAACCCATTCAAAAACTGGGGAGATTCACAAAGAGTGGACTGCAGTTGGACAGTGCTTCAAGAACCACCACACACAGACGTATGCAAGACCTGGGTTTCAGCTGTCGCATTCCTTGTGTCAAGCCACTTTTGAACCAGACACGGCGTCAGAAGCGCCTCGCCATGGGCTAAAGACAAAAGGACTGGACTGCTGCTGAGTGGTCCAAAGTTATGTTCTCTGATCAAAGTAAATTTTGCGTTTCCTTTAGAAATCAAGGTCCCAGAGTCTGGAGGAAGAGAGGAGAGGCAGAGAATCCACGTTGCTTGAAGTCCAGTGTAAAGTTTCCACAGTCAGTGATGGTTTGGGGTGCCATGTCATCTGCTGGTGTTGGTCCACTGTGTTTTCTGAGGTCCAAGGTCAACAGGGCCGTGCAGAGACCTTTGGAAGGGCAGGTGCTCAAAGTATAAAAGGGCACATGGAACAAGGATTTAAACAGGTCAGACACATTGTTGGCGCGTTGCTATTGAGGCAGCAGAAAGCGATTCCACCATTACCCCCCCCCAAAAAAAAGACAGATCTAAACTCAATGGCACAGTATTTCACTGTTTGTTATTTTAGTTGCGCATCACTGTGACACTGTGCGCATTTACTCACGAGGCACAGCAGCGTAACTTAACTGATTATTAAAATCTCCTGAAACGCTGGATCGATCAGGAGCTAAAGTTAGCCTAATAATGTTCTGTGTTCTTCTTCACATCCTAAAGCTCTGACACACAGTCCAGGTTCATCCAGAGAAACTGTTTGGAGTAAAGCAGCCGTTCTCCTGATCAGTCCTCCGTCAGAGAGTCTAAATCATTTCAGAAGAATTCAGTTTCCTCTGTCCTGTCATGTCAACTTTACAACTTAAGATTTTTTTTCCCTGCTCAAATACCCCGCGATGTTTGTTGCGACTTTATTGCGCACATGATGTTTAAAATGACCGACAGCAGCCTCTCTAAGTAAATCGTTAAAGTCAACACTCAAATCAATGAAACACAAAATAAAGAAACCAGTGGGGAGAGATGTGACCGTCGGCCGGTTATCATAGTTTATATTAACGCAGTGCAGTGAGAATCCAGACGGATGTGTCTGAAGCTGAGGCTACATCAAATGACTTGAACTGTGACGCGCTGGCATTTGGGTTCTCTATCATGATAATACGCACGTCCATAGTGGGGAGACAGTATGTAATGCGCTTGCTCCGGCAATGTGGAAAAAAATGTAGTGTATAAATGTAGGTAGTCTACTACCTGGAGGTGTTTCATTAAAACTAACAAAGGCTGGTTGCTGTTCTGACACAGTGGAGGAGATCAGATTTTATCACGTTCTATTGTTTTTCTTTGCTTTATGTTCATTGCGTTTCCATTAAACAGCTGTTTTATTTGCAAATTCGATAAAATCTGAGCAAGTAATTAATAATAAAATATGATATGGTTATTTAGTCTTATTGGCTTGCATCAACCATCAAGGCTATTTTTCAAAATCACCTCAGGTACGGTGTGGATGATAGAAGCTTCAGACAGAATTGTGCAAAATAATGATCCATGGCTGCAAAGGTGAAAATCCTCTTTTTCTTCCTCAGGAATTTTTTCAAATGTCGGCAGACTTGAGTATAAAACCAAGCCTAGACCAGATCAGGTGTGTTGAGTCTTTAAACACAGCAGAATTAACTCAGTGGAGTTCTGTTTTCTCAAGTGGCTCCAGGTGATCACAGCTGAGGGAGGTGCAGGGCGACACCTGCTGGTCATGTTTTTGTAAATCCTTTTGGTTTGCGATCGATCTTTATAATATTGAGAACACTTCACTGTCCACAGTATTTACTAAAATAAGCCTTAATCTGTGAGGCTAAATAACAGAAACACCTTTGTTTTATTCATCACAAACATGCTCCAAACTGATCATACAGTTGAATCGCCACCTCTCATACACTCTTAGAAGGGTTGTGTTAAAAAATGACACAGAAAATGTGTTGTTACACATTTTACACATTTTGTGTAAATATCAACATAAGATGTGTAAAAATGCGTGAAAATTTTTAACACACTGCGTGTGTTGGACAATTTAACACAATTTATGTGTTATTTTCAGTCCAACAACAGCCTCACTCAAAACAAGTAGGCTATCTCAGTAACTAGTGTTGGTCCTGTTTTTACAACTAAATTATATCAAAACTTAACCAGTTATTGGTGTTTTTGTTATCCTTATCACAATCTTCATCAAATCACCAAATCTAATATTTCAAGATTTATTGTAGCTTACAAAATTTGAAAAGAGGTGTATCCTAATGTAGCCTAATTAATCTGATATTTCTCAATTGTGAGTATGGTATTAACATAGACTGCATAAACTAGGCCTATACCAATTATGGGCATTGATAACCCATAACCAAACAAAACATAGTTATAATGTAGACATAAACTAGCCAATAAAATCCTAAATGTAGAAAATGAAATAAATAAAATACACAACAATTAAAATACACATAATGACAAATCCACAAAGGAATCGAATTCTGCCCAGCAACATGGCGTAGGCTATTAGGTGCAGCGGGAACAGAAGAAAAAAAAACTTTCTTTGGCCACAGAGACAAAGGAGGCGATGGAGGCTGCATTAGCCTGCGTGCCGTTAAACGCCGGTAGGTATATATTACTAGTTGATCTTAATGTAATTATTCATGTAATGAAAAAATGTCACCGTTATGAAATATGTAAAATGAGGATTTTTGAGTAAGGACCATACAGGTGGTTAGACAGAAAATAATGCTAAGTTTAGCTAGCTAGCGTTAGCTAACATAGCCCTGTTGCTAGCTAAAGCCAATGCTAATCGACCATTCTTGTTAAGTTAGAATGATTTCTCTTGGTAACTTGAAGTTACTCTGACCATATGTAATTGAGTGTTTTTTCAAAGTGTTGTTAATGTTAGTTGTTGGCGGAGTAGATGTTAGCGTTAAGTTAACATCTACGTAGGAGTTAAATCCGCCAGCCGGTGGGAAAACCGCCATCTTTGGCTTTTCGGGCTTTCCTGATAAGAGTTGGACATCTCTGGTGGTATAGCGTTAACTTTATGTGGGTTAGTTGCTAACAGTTAACTGTCGGGCTATTGTTCCAAAAGTCTCGAGCTAGCTAATTAGCGTTACCTTGGCTAAATACAGTAACTTAAAGTAATGTTAACAAATAGCGTTACTCCTGCAGGCTCCTTAACGTTAAACAACCACACCCAGCGGTAGCTGTAGCGTTAACATTAGGCACGTTTGCCACTGGGTGGTGTAGCGTTACCGTTAGTAGTAAGCTGTAGTTTTGCTGAAAAAAACAATCAAGGCGTGAAGCTGCGGGGGCGTCTCAGAAACACCGTGTAAAGGTAGCGTTAAATTCGGCATGTATAATGTCATAATACACCAGTCTACATGAAGCGGAGTAGCGTTAACATAATAAGGTCAGGTTGGAAGTTAGCAGTTTGAGCGGCTCATAAACACACAGCATTAGCGTGGGCGTTAGTTAGCGTTTGATAACATGTTGCTGCAGTTGCTGTGCATTTATTGGAAAATCCATAACAAGTGGTGCACCTAACAGGTGAGTTTTACTTTATGTCGTAAGGTTAACGTCAGCGTTATACCGGTCAGCGTTGACAGTAGCGTCGGAAATGCTTCTCGAGCCGTTTGCCTGTTGTTATGCTTCGTTAGCTGTGTGTTATTTAACCAGTAGCGTTAAGCGCTTGTCAGCGCAGTCAGTCCGCTAGTGCAGTGACTGTCACTAGGATATCCGTGGCCCTTGTAAGCAAGTCTGTGTTGTAGCTGCGTCTGAGCTAGCGACTCTGAGAGGATTATGGTGTGTGCGGGTGTGGAAGGAGGTCGATGCGTAGCTGTATGGCATGTTGTTTGAGTTGTTACATCGTTAGCCCCAGATATCTCCTAAAGCTGTAATATTGTACAGGTAACTTAGTCATTGGAGTGCCCTGCGTTGTGTTACTGCCACAAAAACAGAAGGAATTACTGAGTTCGTATGATCTTGCCTCTCTGCCTTCTCTTATCAGACAAGCTACCAGCAGCTCTGTGTGAGGTAAAAACTAAGCTTAAGCTACAGTTAGCAGTGTTCTGATATTTATACATGGCAGCAGCTGATATGAAATATACATTGGAGTCTTAGTACATTAATTTCTGTCTAGCTTATTGCGTTCCTTTTTTATTAATAAAGCAACATTGTGGGTATAGATGTGAATGTCTGTGTTGAATGTGCAAGTTACTTTGCTTATTTGCTTATCTTTTTTTTTCAGCTCACATATGAAAACCTGGAATCTATCAAAGTCCTTGTTACGAGTTTTAAAGATGAGAAAGAGACTTGTAAAAAAATACTCTGTTAGCAGTGCCATGGATCTCGTAGATCAAACCCTTGCCCAGCACACGGACTGTGTGCTTGATAGATGTTAAAGTATAATACCGATTTCATGGAGTACATTGATGTTGAGACCAATGTAGGCGTGAAGGACTTTGATAGATTCCATGTTTTCCTGTAAGCGGAAGACCCCAGATCCAAACCTGTTTTGGGGGGACTAATCGAGATCAGGTACATTTTGCTTTACTCCAGCATTGGAGTAATTGATTTAATCGTCATCATGTTGATTAAGCAACCCCCACACATTTACATTTGGTCATTTAGCTGAAACTTTCATCCAAAGCAACTTACAATTGCTATTATATTATTATTGTTGTGGATATAATTTGTTTATCAAATGGTCAGAAATTAGAAGAAAATGCATATATTTTGGTCATAAGGTTAAGTCATTGCCTTTAGTGTACATGTACCAGCCCTGCTTACTGTTGCGCAGTCACCCCCCCAAAGCCCCATTCTGAGCCAGGAAAAACCCTGGTAAGTTGTAGATGAATGACTAGTATGTACTAAAGATTAGGCTTCTTGAGTAAATGCTTTGCCTCTAAGTTCTGTTGAAACTGTTTATCAATATGTGAATATGACTGCTACAACATGTATCTCTTGTTGCCTCTACATAGCCTACCACTGACACAGAGGAACACAGACAGCCCTACAGTCACTACTAAAGAGAAGCCCCACAGATTCTTACAGAGTATGAGACTACAGGTATCCTGTCAGTGCCATCGAGGAAGCTCCTTGTGAAGACGTGCGTAGGAGATTTGGTGGAGAAGTGTGGTTTGTGAGTATCTATTTTTCTTTTAACTTTATCTTAATTTTGTAATTAAGTTTGTTTTTTTACCTTATCTGGTCAGTTGTTTGTGTTTTATTGTCTTTGCTCTTGTAAAGGCACTGTTAAGTGTTTGGAAACATGCTCAAAATGCCTATTATTATCATTGCACCATACCACACTTTGGCATGAATATCTAACTTTAAAAATATTTTGCACTGAAGCAAAAACAGTATACCTGTGTCACTATTTTGCAGTTACCCTCTTAGTGCAGACAAGCTGGCTGTAGCGAAAAGCATCATAACCACCTTCCCATCCCTGAGTGTCAGAGTAGAAGGACAAGGGGAAGGATTTGTAAGTAGTAGTTTGTGTAATAGTTTGTAAGTACCTGTATTTTTGTAATGTAAACTCAGCGTTCCTCTTCAGTCTAATTTAGAATAAAACTCTGCTGCCAAGCTTCTAACAAACCAAATGCTTCACATGATTTTGGCATTATTATACTGGTTCCCAGTTTGTTTTAGAATAGATTTTTTTAAACGTTAATTACACCATAAGGCTCCAGAATACATTGTTGGTTACTGTGCTTCAAGAGGTCATCAGATCAGTGCAGCATTCTTTTGTGAGTGTTTAGTAGGTGAAGATAATCATATCTATATCTTATGGTAACTTTAATCTCATGATTATTTTTTAAGGATTGGTCTATACAACATATATCTTCCATAGCCTGGTTGGTTTCAATTAAAATTGCCTAGCACATGTCTAATCTGTTTGCCTGCGACCCACATACCACTAAGGAGAACTGAAAAACTGTTATTCACTGATAACCCCTTTCATTCTCAGGAGCATTACTATGATCCAGTCTCTCACTGTGGATTCCTAGAGACTAAACTCCGCAACCTCAGCCTCGAGCAAGGGCAGAGGCATTATAGGAAGCGAAAAGTGACCAATGACTGCACTGGACCTGAGAAACCTGATGCAACATAGAATGCCAGCAGCACAAATGAGTGGGCCACGTTGATTAAATGATTGCGGCCCTCAGCTGAGAACCTTTCAGCAATCAAGTCAGGCATGGAGAAAACCTACACCTGTCGCAGATCCTGGATTACTAAGGACTCTCCCACTGTTGCGAAATATTCAGCGAGTACCCACGGTTTTGGACATGCCAAGTCTGGTGC
Organism: Lepomis macrochirus; assembly: GCA_024633595.2. Classification (NCBI taxonomy): domain Eukaryota; kingdom Metazoa; phylum Chordata; class Actinopteri; order Centrarchiformes; family Centrarchidae; genus Lepomis; species Lepomis macrochirus. The sequence continues at coordinate 8,021 of JALXJV020000247.1, forward strand.
GTTGCTCCCTTCTTTGACTGGCTTATTTAGTCCCACTAAGGGTGACATGTACACCTAACTGCTTCACAAACATTAAGCTAACAGCCACATGTAAGCCACATAAGTGGAATTATTTGTGTCACACCAGGGTTTTTCAGGAAATTTTTGCACCAAATAAAAAAAGTTCCACAAGCAGCTGTATTCTAACATTAACATACCTATCAGCTAACATCTTATTTGAAGGTAGGTTCCTGAAATTGCGATGTGTTGGACTGATTTGTGCAGCAGTGTTCATTATAACTAGCGTTAACCATCGGCTTGCAGGAATATTTTCTGCGCTAGAAAAGTCTTTCTTCAGCACATTAGAATGTTCTGTCTGAGGGACAAAGAATAGGGGCTGTTCACAGATGGGAGGTGCGCATAGCTCTACAATTAAACTTCAACCCATTTTAACTAGTAAAAATTTTAATTCAAAATCAATATATGGCAGTCAGCTTTGATATTGTAGTGGGCCTCACAAATAAATTAATGTACTGCAACACTGCATTTTAACTAGCATGCCTTATGTTAAGTCAGCTCTGCGCACTCTGCTACGGTCCCACCATGCGGCCAAAGTATGAAATAAAGACAGCTTTACTTTTTCAGTTCCCTGATTTAATGATGTGAGTTTGTTAATATTTGGTAGGTTGATGGTAATGTGTTTTTATTCTCCTCTGTCTAAGCTGGACTCGAGTTTGGCAAACTTACAGGCGGAAGAGCGGACCTCTTTTACGAAGATGGGAGGCCAACATCATTCCCAAACTCAAATCAGTGGCTGCCTTGGAACCAAGAGTGTCCCCTCTGTTGAAGGATATTGAAGAAAACTGAAGGTATTTTATGTAAATAAACCATCCAAATCAGAAATAATTAAGAAGCCTTGCGTGTGATACTAGAAAGTTTAAAAAAAACAAACAAAAACAAACATTTAATGTCGTCTTTTTCTTAGCTATTAAAAAGTGAATGTTAAAAATATATCGTGAATTATTTAAAAGGGGTTATACATTTTATTCTTTTTTTATTCTTTTTTTATTTTAATGTTTGGCCTATATTATTGAAAATTGTTTGACACCTCTCTATGGTAGATGGGTAATTTTATTATGTTCATTCATGTCAGTGTAGAGTGATCACTATGGAAAGTGAATTAAAGTCATATGTGCATTTTCAAATTTAGTCCAGCTTTGTCTGATAGGGAATTATTATTTCACATAGAAACCAAATGACATTCTCTCAACCAGATGGGGCACTGAAGAATTCTTAATGTGACATTAAAAGTACAGATGACAAGAGTCATTTCAGTGGCACACTCAATTAATTGCATTTCTATATTTTAATTTGTTTTGCATTGACAGATGAGGCGTGTTACACTTTCCTAGTGTTGCTAACACACCTGCTGCCCCGATTGGTGCCAGTCGTTTGCAGTCTGAGATCTATAACACACCTGGTTGATTTTACACCAGTATGTATTTAGTAAAGTTCAGATTGCATTTATTGAAAGATAGCATTTGTTGCAATGTTGCTGATCAGTTAACTAACATATATATTTTTCTTTCCTGTCTTTAAGCCTGGAGCGAGTATTGCATCAGCTTTGTAATGATCCTGCAACACCATCCACTACTCACCAACCACAGCTGATATGCATCGGTGATCTGAAGAGTACAACCAAGCAGTATGTCATTGTTGCTAAGAATGACAAAGTAACCATTCCTCTGGATGATGGCCTGGCGTGTTCTGTGGACAAGCTTTTCAAACTGTACTGGGTGTGTAACTTGTCATACCCAGCACCACTCAGCTCTGTCTTCACGTTTTTTGAGAATGTCTACGACCTGCCATTCTCTGCACAAAGGAAAACCAAAGTACTGGAGCTGATTTCACAGCTTAAAGCATGCAAGTAAACCAAAATGTTCACCTGTCCAAAATGTGGGGAGTCTGTGTTCACAGGGGTAAGAAACCTCATTTGGCATCTTCGCGAGATACATTGCTTATCAGATGGACAAAACATGGCGATTATATGCAGTCAAGGTGGCTGCTCAAGGACATATCATAATTTACATTCATTTTCAAAACATCTCCATAGAGATCATTCCATACCATCAACAAATGCTGTCTCAGTTCAGTCCATTTACCAGGGAGGAGCGTTGAACAATTTAGTTGAAACTGATGATCCTATTTCTAATGTTTTGGAGATGCCCACTGATGCTGTAGCATCAGAGTCAAGGAAACTGTCTGAACTTGGTGATTGTGCAGCCTCTTTTGTGGCCCAGATGTATGCATCATCAAATGTGACTTTATCGGATCATTATAAGCATTGTGATAATATATCTAAGAAAATAGATGTGACCAATGCCTTTCTTGTTAGTGTAGGGTCATTGAAAAAAAGCTGATGTTTTGTTAGAAAATTTGAGGTTAACCCTTGAAACTGACCTTTCTTTGACCAGTACCATATTTGTGTCTCACAGTGTTGATGTGTATGGGCAGGCTTATAGAACTGGTTCTATACTGCCACTGGGAACAGACCATAGAGAAGAACGTTTGTTTGGTGAAGTCATATCTTGCCACAAGCAGTAAATGAGTCAATTCTTTTGTTTGTGAAAATCCTAAGCGTCAAGTACTTTGATGACCATTTTTATGCCTATGCAGTCCAAAGAACAAAAGAATATGAACTGATTACACTGGCTGAAACTTCAGATTTCCGGCCGTTAGATATTATGACAAGCCTTGACACCAGTGAGCTGTATTTGAACCCAAGGTACAAAATTGTATAGCTTGAATGTTAGTTCATGTAAATGTGTTTTGCACTTGTGGCGTAACTTTCCAATTCTTAAATGTTGAAAACACTAAGATGACGAATGTTGCCCATTACCTGTTTTATGTTTTCAGTGCCATGTATTCTGTTTACGACATGGTTATATCAGAATAGACATGGTAAATGTGTTGGTAAAAAAAAAGAAGATAAAAGTGCACTGTTTTATGGTTGTGGACATTTTAACAATCCAAAGTATTCACTAGCAGAGTTAGGAAGTTAGGCACATAAGCTATTTTGTTATAACGATGAGTCACTAAAACAAAATTGTCTTCACATATGAATTCAGTAATTCAAATAGATGATTGGTTTAAGTGTAATGTATTACGGATTACAGAAATGGTTTTAATCACATGGTGTTTTTTTAATGTGAAACAAATCTAATCTGTAATAAATTTACATGATCAAATATACATGTTTCTTTCTTGATTGCACATGTGTAAATTGTCTACACAAAATGTTTTAATCATACATTTTTAATTCTACATTAATCCATCAAAACACAAGTAAACACATCTTTGTGTAAAAAATAACACATCTTTGTGTTGACCAAGTTGACACAATAGATGTGTTAAGGAAAGGGACACATAAGTTGTGTCAAATTTGACACAACATGTGTTGTCCCTGAGCTGATTCAGCACATGTGTTAAAATTTAACACATTATGTGTTGTTTTTAACACATCTGTTCTAAGAGTGTAAACTGTTAATCTCTTAATCATGAAGGCGGATTTATTGCATTATGTAATTAGTTTTCGATAATAAACTGTGTATAAAAAAATGTATATTTTGTGGAGACTTTGCATCGTCTTGAGGCAAAGAGGGAGAACCACAGCAGGAATAGAAATTCTTTGGTAGAACCTTAATTTTGAAGAGAAGCCTGAAGCACAGACACAACTGACTGAGAACACTGTCCAATCAGAAGCAGGGGGTTGATGAAGTCCCACCCACCAATGAAAGGAAATATTGAGTAATAAATTTGTTTTGTCAAGGAAAACGAGACATTGTGCTGAATTTGTTTTTTTGATTTTGGTTAAAAAACAAAAAAAATGAAAAATCAAGCTGAATGTTGTTTTTTTCGTTTTCGGCCCAAAATTAAAAAAATGGAAAAACGACCGTTTCTGTTTTTTGACTTTGTTAATTAAATAAAATATAGCCTACCAAAAAAAAAAAAAAAACCAAACGGTTAAAACGTTTACATCAAATTACCAGCCCTGAAGGTGGGAAAACAATAAAAAGAAACCCCATAAATCGTATTTTAAGTTGTGTGTGTAACTTGTCCCGACTTCATATGAATGCAACATTCTCATTATGTTATGGTTAGTGGTGGTGAGGCAGGTATGACCCAGACACAGGATGCAAGGCAGAGGAGGTAGGTAGAGCAGGAGCAGTTCTAATGGGGGTTTATTGTGGCAAAAACAAACAAAAGGCAAGCACACTTTGGCTATGTTCAGACTGCAGGCCAATGTGACCCAAATCCGATTTTTTTTTTGCCCACGTGACTCAGATCTTATCTTTTTATGACAGTGTGAACAGGCCAGGTCACATGGAATCTGATCTTTTCCAGTTCGGAATTGGGCCACTTCCATATGTTGTCCAAATCCGATACAGATCGGATCTTTTAGACCTCAGTCTGGACACTCAGGTTGCATTTGATGCGATTTTGACTCACTGAGCAGTAAACGAGACGGCCGTGAACGAAAAAGCTCCACAAAAAGCCTTTATTAAACATTTGGCTCTCTTCCTTCTCTACCTCGCTATTATCTGCTCACAAATTCACTTTCTTATACCTAAAATCCACTGGACCGCGAGCTCTCTTCTGAGTAACCAGAGAGAGAGAGAGCGAGCGAGAACTCCCAAAGTGTCATCTTTCGACCTGATAGTCTATTTAGATTTTTCCCCTCAAGAAATATATTTGTTTGACAGGGAAACAGGAATGAATATACTGTATATTCATTTATTAATTATAAAAAAAAGCATCCCAGAAAAAAGGGCACTGTCTCTTGAAGAAGAAAAAAGGCAGGTGCTGAAACCCCTTTTGAAGTCTATGTGTGCACGTGCCTGAGCCTGTGTGTTTGTGGCTGTGATACTTGTAAGCTGTTCCTCAAATGTAAGTCGCTTTGGATAAAAGCGTCTGCCAAATGAGTAAATGTAAATGAGGTTACTGTCTGTGCACACAGGAAAC
>JALXJV020000248.1:0-12976 GCA_024633595.2 Lepomis macrochirus
CGGGGCTAAAGAGCAACAGGGAGGCCGAGTCAGTTTATAATATCGCGACTTTGTTGTTGTTTTTTTAAGTCCCGCTAAAACAGCACGGGCTATGGGTTGCGCTTTTGGGGCTTATTAAAAAAGGGTAGCTTGTTAGAAAATCTGACAAGCAACTTTGTTTTCTTTACATCTATCATAGTTGCTGATACGGATTAGCCCACATAAGCAGAGAGCAGTCTGTTTTCTTCGCTTTGAATGGTTCTGTTTAAAAGTATAATGGTCACGGTTGCCGCTTTCTCAATCTCCAATACATTGATTGACACTGTCTGCTCCCAGCTATAGCCAATCAGTGCAATCATATAAGTGCTGTGGCGTAATTCGTCAAAACATTCAGCCAATTCGGCAATTTCAGCGCTATGGAGGAGATCCACAATTCCCAGATAATTAAATATTTTAATAAATAGGCCTATGTGAATTAGCTACACTGCACAAACCAAAAGTAATCCTACCCACCGAATGAAGAAGGGTTGACTCTCCCAGAACATAAAATCTTCATTTTATTTTATTTTAAGCTTCATGAAAAATATGTGAATCTGTTCGATCTGAAAACATGCCTTCAATGCAGTTGACTGTTAAATGTTGTGTTCTGTGAACAAACAGCGTTGTCGCTCATTGATCAGGTAGAGCTGTCCATTGTGCTGATTTTGTTCGAGACGCTTTTTCAACCGGCCAGGTGTCGCCGCCGGTAGCTTTACGCCGATTACACGCTAGTGGATAGTTCATTAAAATGAAAATTCTGTCATCATATAGGTCTATCATTAATTAGTTCAGCTGATTTTGTTGAACACAAAGGAATATATTTAGAAGAATGTCAGTAACCAAACAGTTAACTGGAACCATTGATTTCCATAGTATTTTTAGTAAGTCAATGGGACCAGTTTACTGTTTGGTTACTGACATCAAAATATATTCCTTTGTGTTCAGCAGAAGAAAGAAATTCATACAGGTTTGAAACAACTTGAGGGTGAGTATATGATGACAGAATTTTCATTTTGATGTGCATCCCTTTAAGCATGTTTTGTTGACTTGTGGTTAGGCATATGCTACTGATGTTCAGTGATTTTAAAAGTAGGCTCAATTAGGCCTGCATGAAGTTGGAAATTATTTGCTGTTGCAAAGAATCATTGCCTGGAACACACAAAAGATGGCATTTACTGCAGTGGCGTGGGTTAGGCAGGCAGACAGTGTTTTGGGAAGGGGGCTGGGGCCTCGGCTGTTCTTACCTACTCTAAGGGGAGGCTCACATTCACCCAATTTGAAAACCCCTGTACTAACATATTACTTTACTTTTATACCTTTACTGCTCCTGGTTGTGGATATCTTTTGTTTATCAAATGGTCAGAAATAAGAAAAAAATTCATAAGTTTCAGTCATAAAGTAACTCTTTGCCTTTCCTGTACACGCTAATCCATCATGCTTATTGTAGCCAAGTCACCCCCAAAGGCCCATTCTGAGCCAGGAAAACACTGAAAGTTGATTTAAAAAGTGACAATAACATAACATGATAATAAGCCAAAATTGTCAGAATTTACAATATTCAAGTCGAGGCTTGTATGAGTAACTTATTTACTGATATCTCTACTAATTCTAATCCAATGCATGCTAGTAAGTGAGTTCTCTGTCAGGGGCTTGAAGCAATTGGCCTCATCTATTGCCTTTACTTTTGCTGTAACATTCACATCATGGCACATTGGAATAAATATTTATCATATGGAACATGTTCCTTGTCCACAGTGATCTTACAGTCTGTTCCTCCAGCAATCGTTTAGCAGCCAAGCACCAGAGCCACTAACCAACATTAATCCAAATATCAATCTCTCAACTGACCCGGAGCTGCAGTGCTGTTATTGCCATGCTCAGTGCTCAGAAACAGGCCTATCTCTGCACCACCATCACAAACACGCCTATCTCTGTCCATGTCCTCACGCAGCAGTAATTCTATTTGATAGATTATGCTTTTACCAGAGTTTTTTGGCAAGATACCAGAAGAATCTATTCCATGAATAAAAGCTTTTAAACTGAGTATACTTTACTCCACTTTAGACCATATGCAGCTCTTCAGTTAGATCACATCTGTGCTGGCCTGTTTCCTGCTTTTTCCCTTTTCTTTTAATATTCTGAGGCAGAAGCACAAACAAAGGTGGGCATTTTATTAGTTGCAACGGGACACATCTACGTCTGGTGTGTTGCCAGTATGAAAGGCTTAGCCCATCATGAGAAAAAGTCTCTCCACACCATATTTGATTGCTCTGAAGACTATTACTGCAGTTAATGCCCCCAAATGCTTGTATTTTGGGCATTTCAAGCACAAATACAAAAAAATACTAATACTAATAGTAAGGCTGGGCAATTAATCAAATTTCATTTTCAATTACGATTTTGACTTTCAACAATTATGAAAACAAAATCGATTTGTTGTGCCGCATTCTGTTTCACAATAATGCACGCATTTTGTCTTGTGTTATAAACCCAGCGCACCCTCTCACCCCTCCTTAAAGGGCGGAGTCAGATATTACGTTGTAAAAAATGAAAAGGCTAGACCCATCAGCCTTTTCGAAACAAGGAGGAGCGTTGCCCACGTGAGACTACCCTCTGTCAGGCCCACTTATCACCGTGTGTTCGAGCAGCATATGGAGGCAGTCCTGCTCAAGACCCGTAAGGAAGAAATTGTCAGTGATCGACTATGATAAATAACCCAATTAATAGGGGACAATTCACAGTACTTTTGTAGTAGCAATGCATTTACTGTGAATTATCTCTATAAATAACTGCATATTGATTTGAATATTTATACATATTTGCCCGATACATCAAAATCATTAAAAATTGCTTAAATTTTTAATATTTGCTTATTTGATTGTCGGAATTTTATTCATCCAGCACATGATTCATGATTACACATGTGATGACATGTTCTACAATTTAAGCACATGTTGTCCAGAGATGACAGTGTGTTGTTGGTCACCAAGCAGGGTGAATACTGAATGAGATACAGAAACCTTGTGACGCACCACGCATAAAAAAACAAGACATAAGGACTCTTTGAAGCCCATGATGCCGCTGTACATACTACAGCCACTGATCAAAAGAAATGTTTTTAAAGGCTAAATATTTCCAAAGTCATTGAGTAATGGTGTTAATTAATCCTGATCTCAATATTGACCAAATTAATTTTGATTATGATTATCTCTTTAAAGACAGACACTTCCTGTAGGCATGAAAGGGCTCTGAAAGGTTTGTAGCAGCTTTTTTCAGCTTGGATTGACTACAATTTAGCTATAATCGCTTCAGTGACGTGACGCGACATATTTAAAAAAGTATCAAACTGTGCATCGCTTGTCCATTCTCAAACCACTACACAGCACAACTCACTTCTCTGACGTTCATCCTTGTCATTAATGCTGTGCACTGTTTTCATCAAGCGGCAACCTCCGGCTCTCACTCCCAATGCCAATCTAAAACTGCAATTCATTGAGTAGCCACTTGAGGCTGGCTGCAGAAGGGAGTCAATCTCCATTGACCCCCATGTTAAAATGCCCAACTTTACAGCAGAATAAAACATGTTTACAGGCTGTTTCAAAAAATGGTTGTAGTGCATATCGCTAATTTTGCCCTTCGTGACAACCATGAGGGGGGTGACTTTTTTTATAACTCACCTGTTTAAATTATATTAAGCATTAAAGTTCTGCATTATTAGGGGCGTGGCCGCTTTGATTGACAGGCACCTTTAGCCGTAGTCACTGCTAGCACTCGGTCCGCCATCTGTTAGCCTCACTCAGCTATATGGAGCCCTGAGGCTCAGCCTGTTGGAGCCTCTTGGACATTTCTACATGCAGATACCGGATGAATAATGGCAGGCTGTGCAGCTCATTGGAGAGAGAAACTCCAGGAAATCCGTGTTCTACTTTGTGAGTGAAATTCCTGTATTTTATTTATGTGTTGACATTTAACAGGTATCGCTCGGCATATAGCTTGTTAGCCACTTGTCAGCCCCAAGCCACTAAGTTAGTGTAATAACTGTTCTAACTGCAGCTTTTAATGAGTCAAAGACAAGTCAGCAAGAAGAGAGAAGCCAAAATGTAACGTTATTATTAGATTAACCTTAGTGTTAGACATTAGAGTGATAATGTTTTTAAGAAAAGGCGTCTGTGTGAAGTTGTAAAGTAAAGGCTCAGCTCTCAGTTAGCTGATGGTATGTTAACAGTAACCTTTTACTAACGGGCGATGTGAGATTTAGCTACGTCCTTTAACGGAATCACTGTTCCGTTAGGTACTAGTCAGATACTATTATAAGTGGTTGCACCTGATCTCGATGGACACAAAGGGTTTAAAGGAAGAGAGCCGAGGGGGAGCGGCTGCTGAGTTCTGCCTGAAACAGTCACACCGAGGAGCACCGATGCAACTATGTGAGCTAGCTGTCTCTCCCGAGGAGAGCGGAGCACCTCCGAGTGTAACGTTACTGTTTAAAAACGATAACATTATACTATTCTTTGTGGGGTGCATCAGTGAGGATAATTGATTCAAAGTACATATTAAAGGCAGTTTACAGTCATCAATAAGTTATTACACTCAGATGTAGCATTCCTCGAGATTCAGCAAACACTCAGAGGTGATAACTGCGTTTGATCAGGGACGTTTCTGATAAGGAGCTTAAGAGGTGGATGCATAATTCGGCAGAACAGCTGTTGTAGGCTACGTGCAGAGATTTTCATCCACATTTTTTGCCAGCATATAATGTGCGTTATGCCTGTAGAGAGGTAGCTGGGCTGTAACTAGGGCAATGGTTTAGTTAGGGCGAGAAATTATCAGTGCGAGAGCTGCCTCTGAGTTTGTTTGGTGGATTAGAATTTGGAGAAAAAAAAGTAGTACAGTTCAATAAGAAATATAAAATAAGATCCTTATAATAAACGTTCAGTCAGATCTGACTTGAGTAGTTATTATTGCACAGTGTCCAGCAGAAAACCTTATATTGCACACATTAGGAAACAGTGTATTTCACATTGCCACCCCTAATTACTGTCACATGCCAGAGAGGTTATCATGCTGAGGCAATCTCAGAGTTCAGTAGATTTATGGAAAAAGCTGCTTAACTGTCTACCCATTGTTGTCTTTAGAGGTACCAGAGGAGCTCATTGCAGAACCCTCCAGATGTGATTAGCTGTGTCCAGCTCTTCAGGAGAGAACAGCTCCTGCTTTTCTTTTTACTCACAACACCTGAACACTACTGATGTGAAATTATGACACTGGGTTCTTATCAACAGATTCTATCATTATAATAACTCTCAACACATTTCAAGTGATTCAAAACTACTACTACTACATTTGAAAACTTTTAATATTGATGTTTTCATGAATGCAAGACAAGAGTTTAATTTATTAAACTATTGCTTTTGTATTAGGAATGCTTTGTTATAAAGTGTATCAAACCAATTATACATAATAAAATCATTCTTCATTCATTATCAGTTTCATATTTTAATTTTAAATAGTGTGATCTTAACTTAACAATATCTTATAGTTGACAGCTGTAAATGAAAATATCAAGATGTTATTTATAGGTTAACATTTTACAGATGTTAGTAGAAAGTAAAAAATGAAAGGCTGATGTTATATCCTGTTTTATTTTGACATTTCTTTAAGAGACAAATGTGACATTGACTGAGAAGTTACTCTGTAGTGAAAAACAGAATTATCTGCACCCCTGAATAGTTTTGAAGCACTGTAGAAGGTGTCATTTATTGCAACCTCTGAGAAGGTCTTGTGTGGTTTACATTGTACAGACTCACCTATTTACTACATATGCATTCGGTCAGCTCTGAGACCTCAGAGTTTGCAACGTCACAATAAAAACCACCTAGTGGGATTCATAATTACTCTGTGGAGATCATTCTTTTTTTCCGCACTTACCCCCAGGATTGTTTGGATGAGCCCACATTACTCTGTGTTTCAATTAGACTTATAGCAGAGCAGCAAACAAGGCACTCTTCAGAAACTTCAGGCTCTGTCATACAGGCTGTGGTTACTGGGTGTTAGGCTCTTTATTTATCTTAAAGTATAAGGTAGAAAGTAAAAATACTCCTGCACACACAGAAATACACTGCATAATTACTTTTCAACATTTCATGTGAAACATGTTTGGGAGTATTTTCACCTTTAAACTAAACTGATGTTCTTTAGCAAGAGTCCAGATTTAATGTTTCATGTTTTATCTGCAGTATACGATTAGCTTTTCAGTAAGTAGTAAAGACAGGGAGTGCAAATCTGTACAGAATTTATTACAAGTGAACCATAAACCATATCTTTTTTTAAATGGATCTATGATACAAATATGGACAATATTTAAAATATATAATGTAATATTTAAAAGTAAACAGAAGGAGAGAAGGCCTTTCCACGTCTGTCCACCCCATCAGCACAATGAGGACTCCCATGTCTCTGCAGCTTTCTGGTCACCAGGTGGGACATCTGATCCACAGTGTGACTGTGGGAGAAAATGGGACAGTGACAGTCTTGAAATGTTTTTGTGTTGTCCTTTTAAGACAGACACTTTTATATCAGCTGTGAAATGTCCAGTAGCCAAGACTAGCAACATTATTTTAGACTCAAAGTTTAAGCTTTGAGTAGCAGATGTGGAGACATCAGAACCTCAACAAGAATCTTGTGACAAATATAAAAAGTACCTTTCTCTCTCAAATGTCCTATTCCAGATAACAATCCCACACAGCCCTGCGAACAGCAGCAACGTTACTCAAAATAGCGGTGTGGGGAATTAATTAACGTGATAACAGCCATGGCTAACGTTTTACAAGTGATACAGCTTCCATCGTTAACTAAGCACTGCTAGCTTATTGCGTTTATTACAAAAAACATACTGAGGTGACATCCAAATGAACAACTCGTAACTAACGGTATGTAAAAGGGTTAATAGATTTGATTGAAATTGTTAATTTGAGCTGTAACATTAAGTAAACTTAAGTTAATTAATAACTGATTCATAGTTAACTTGACGTTGGTCTCAACAAAATCTAACATTAGTGTTGCAAAATAACGTTATCACATTTATATATTAAAAAGCATTTAAAACCTTGTGAAGGATAATGTCAGATGTGTGAGTTATTTTAATATCTTCCGGTGTCTTACCTTGACTGTAAGCTGATAATATCCGTAAACCGGTAACAACACGGCTGCAGGATCCAACCTCCACCGTACAGCACCGCAGAGTAGCATGTAGCATTAGCTCCTTAGCCTGAGCTAACTCGGTCATGTCAAGCTAGGCAGGAGTGGTTTCAGCAACACGCCACCTCAGCTCCACCTACGACCCGCCTCTTTGCCCAGTTTTGGTTATCCGGTAGTGACACACGGTGACGCGCTGCCAAGATGTCGCTGGCAAGCTCCGCCAAATTTGAGCTTCAAAACGGCTCTTCAGAAACCAATGGGTGACGTCACGGACACTACGTCCATTTTCATATACAGTCTATGGTTTGCATTTGTAAACTACACACAGAGTTAGTAAAAGTAGTAGCTACAAATTATTGGCTCATTTCCTTTAAAATCTCAATAAAGAAACATGTTGACTAATGGAGCTAAGACATGAAAGTTTTAGTGCGTGTTTGAGAGACCATCTTACGTACTCTGTACACAGTGCATCTGTGTAATTGCTGACAAACAAAAGTACAGTAGTAGACACACTGCACCTTGAAAAGACAATAATGTGTTTGCACACACTGTGCCCATATTGCATTTTCACACACCTTTTTCTCAGAGAAAGAAACAGAAGTGCACACACACACAAACTGTACCTGTCCATGATTCTTAGTCTTAAGGATGATATATGAGCTGTCAATACTCAGTCAATAGCTTGTCTTGTTGGCTCAACAACAAATGTTGTAGTCAGCCAAATTATGTAATAAAAGATGAGATTTTCCACATCTATTGAGTCTAAAAAGTTCTCTTTTAATTAAAACATATTTATCAATTATTCATTAGCAGAAATGTACCCGAGCAAGTCATGCCAAAATTTTGATTGACATTCAGTGTTTGTTTCTCATTTAAGCCTTTCTATTTTTGATTCCTCATTTTCCTTGTTTTTGTTGTAATTTTTTCAGCTGTTTTTCAGCTGGATTAACTGTTTACAACACACCAAGTACAAACATGCAAGAAACAAACTTTTAATAGCAAAGCATCATTATTCTTTGTCATTTACAGCTGATTTTAAGAGTGAAGTTTAGGTTAATTAAGTTGCATCTTGAGTCTGTTGAACTGCAGATTAGCTTGTTCTCTATTAGGTTTAAAAAATAAAATTTAAGTTTTATGACTGTTGAAAAAATCCTCTGTCAAACATTTCATGTTTGTAATTATATTTTTGCTAAACCTTTTGATGAATTAATCTGTGGTCTGTTTTAGATTACTTAAATTCTGCTTTCTAGAAATAATGGAACACTAATGATTTGTGGGAGGACAAGTGAAGATGAGGTTTTCTGAACTACTCTGTTTCATGCATCGAACACAGGCATGAAACATATATATACTCTTACAAAAACTTGTTTGTAATGTTCAGAATTAAAGTGGCTGCAATATTTTTATACTAACAAGGATAACACAACTAATGTGAAAGGTGCTGCTCACACTGACAAACCTATAAATAAGTAGATGATATATTTTAATTATCACCCAACTCAGCAGTTTCCAGGACATCCTTGTAAAAGAGATCAAAAATCTTCCTGGTAAAATAAAGGTTAAATAAATAAATAAATTCCCCTCAGCTCTATGAGAATTTTCCTCATGGCCCACTTTGGGCTCACTTTCATTAGAATACTTTCCAGAAGCAGCAGGCAGCTGTTGATAAGTTTCATACTGACAAAACTGGTGATAAAGCTAGTGACTAGCTGATGAACATAGTCGAGCATACACAAACTCACCGGCCACTTTATTAAGTACACCTGTTCACACAAATAGCAAATCAGCCAATCACTTGGCAGCAACTCTATGCATTTAGGCATGTAGACGTCTGAGTTTTTCATGAAGTGCTGATCTAATGGGATTTTCACACACAACCATCTCCAGGGTTTACAGAGAATGGTCCGAAAAAGGGAAAATATCAAGTAAGCAGCAGTTGTGTGGATGAAAATGTCTTGTTGATGTCAGAGGAGAAAGGGCAGACTGGTTTGGGATGACAGAAAGAAGACAACTGTAACTCAAATAACCACTCATTACAACCAAGTTATGCAGAATAACATCTTTGAATGCATAACATGCAAAACCTTGAAGCAGATGGGTTACAGCAGCACATGACCACACCGGGTGCCACACCTGTCAGCAACAGCAAACTGAGGCTACAATTCCCACAGGCACACAAAATTGGACAACAGAAGATTGGAAAAACCTTGCCTGCTCTGATGAGTCTCGATTTCAGACAGAAACATCACTGTGAAAAAAGCTTTTGGCTGACAGGTTCTAGGGCTGGGCGATATGGATCAAAAAGTCATATACCGGTACTGTTCGGCAGAACTCTGGTATAAAATATACGTATGACGTAGTAATCCTGACTTTGGTTTGGGGACTGCTGTTTTGAAGTCTCGAGTTTGGCCGATAGGTCGCCGCCATGTTGAGTTTTTGCAACCAAGAAGTGCCCAGAAGTGACCATATTTGGACAAGACGGCGGAGCTAACGGCTGTGTGCAGAGCTAGCTCGCCTACTTAGCTAGGTCATTTTAACAGGGCTTGTATGTACTCACCAGAGAAAGTGAACAGCCAACTCCTAATAAGCTTTTTCAACGGCACTGGTTAAATTTACACAGTGCTGTGGGTACGAGTCAGCTCTAGCCTGATTGACTGATGGTAACGATAGAGAATCCCGCCCTAAAACATACTCTGTTTAGGGTCTATTTGACGGAGGGAGGGACGGGCAGGGCTGCATGGTGAGAGAGAGAGAGAGGAGCAAACTCTGGCAGGACTATACGGAAACATATTAACTCAACATCAAACTATAATCGGTATAAATAGTATTGTCTAATTTGATATCTCATTTTAAACTATATCGGTGTACCTCATTATACAGATATTCTGCCAAGCTCTAACGTGTGAGTGTGAGAAAATGTCAGTCTTGTGTTTACAGCTTGTTTCCCCTGCCCCCAAGCGGCCAAAAAAAATCTGTCAGTGCAGGTTTAACACCATAACATGCTCTACCTCATTCAACATTCAAATAGGCATTTCATTATTAATGGTGCTTGTATACAGGACGCCTGACAACTGCTGTATTAAATTTCTCCCAGTGGTGTTCGATCATACAGAGTGCTCATACTGTATTGTATGGCATTTAGCTGTGAATCTTACAACAAAATTTATTAATTAAATTTATTAATTGTTTTGCCATTGACAGACAGACAGGAAGATTATACGACTAATAAACATGCACAAAAACCAAAAGGTGATAGCTTTGAAGTCTATTTCATGATAGGTAGCCAAGCATGACCTAAAATAACATTTCCACCAACAGGTCATTTCTGCAAAACATTACAGGGATTGAATACAATGTAGTATTTCACAATCTGCATCAACATTACAATTTAATGCTTACATTGTTTTATAGAATTTTACACATTTATTATATTTTTCTAAGATAAAAGCCAAAATTTGATCAGCATTCATCTCATATCCGAGAGCAGTCAAAAAATCTCGAAAAAATCTCAACAAAAAAAAAAAATCGGTGGCAGCACATCAATTTTGTGTACAAAGTGAATGAAAAGAAAAACATTTCAAACAGAAACGTCATCTGCTAAAAATCAAGGTTTAGAAAGTGCATTGTTGAGACACTGATGTAAATTATGTAGCAGTTCATGTCAGTACTTCTGGCTTCATAATTAAGGTCACAAAGGCAGTGTTTATTTACTGTTAATCCTAAAATCAGTGCACTGAGAGTGCAGCTGCATGGAAAAGAACAATTCTGATTGCTGACAGCTAAATTAAATAATCAGAGAGAAAGAAAAGAAAATCACATCTTCCACATTGCTTGAATGTGAAATAATAAAATCCACTTGACCTTCAGTCTGCTTGGTGCCTTGAAGCCCTTCACGCCACCTCTGTCCCTCAATCTCACATGAGAGGCAGAGAAATGGATTAACTTCATATTTCTTTTCAAGTACATGCTGCTTTGTTTTTCCAGAGAAACATTATTAGCCAGCAATCTGCCTCAAGCTTCAGAAAAGTCACTTTTGGACACACATTCACAACAAGACGGACATTGGACAATTGGAAATCAGATCAGTCTTTTGCAGGTATCATGCAACTCCACGCATGACAAAAGAAGTTTTCTCTGCAGAATAGTTTCCTTTTGTTTTCACAGTTCACAACTACAAATAACACTGCTATCCACTGGTTCAGTCTCATTATTATAGAGGCTAAAAGAGATGCTTTTCCTCCTCTCCAGTTAAAGATTCAGCTGACCCAACTTTGCAGATATTTTATGTTTTTTCACTGTCCTTCGCCCTTGTGCACCTGCCCTCGCTGATTCCTCTAACTCCTACGCATATTCTGTATTCCTTTTGATAAAACTCTCTCGCCCTATGATATGAAATCAAACAATGTATCCACACTCTAACTGAGGCATCTGCGCTACTCTGACACACGCTCACCTTCTCCACTGTTTATCATTAATTAATAGGATTTGTTCTCCCAACTGTTTTCATCATTTCTATTATTCAAACACTCTTCTGAGCATCCCTCAGCAAACAGCACGACTGTTGTTTGTTGTTTTTACTCCAAGTGTGAACTAAAATGAACTTGGTTTCTCACTAAAGACTTCCCTGCATCACCTATCAAACTTGAAAGAGTCTAAAAAGAGCTTTTTTTCTGAATGGCAGATGAAAGTCATGTGGAAAAGGGAATCCACATACTGAACTTCAAAACACACGTGCACAGTCATGTTCAAATACTAGAGGTTTGACTTTTCCCAGCCCTTCCCAAAATAAAAGGACATGTTTTCATCAGTGAGGAGTGTACAAAAGAAGTGATGATACAGAAGTTGGTCTTGTTTCTGTGGAGAATCGGGTAAAAGGTTTTCAGAATATTCAAAGCAAACACTAATCAGTGTATGTTAATCAGGATACTGTTTTTGTTATTCTTGATCGCAACACAACCCTGGTACAAGCTGTTTGACAAGACGCTTTGATAATGACATTGAGATGAACACAGAAGACTTTGCAAATGAAATCAAGCCTCTATTCTTTAACAACAGTCTGTTGATGAGGAAAGACGGACAGAGTAGGTTGGGGTGGGGGGGGCAGAAAAACAGGCCACAGCTTACAATGCGTAAAATATGATCAGAAATAGTGAAATTCAGCAGAAAATAGAAACAGTGACAACAAGATATAAAGCACACAGCATGCATATTATTAGAAGCCATACCTATAATAACATGACTGGTTCTACTAAATAATTTCTTGCTAAGTGGGAAAGAAATTAGAAGAAACTAGAAAATAAACCATGAACCCTTTGGATTTCCTGGAGGCAGCTTCTCAGTATTCGCTGCTTTTCCCTATTTTCATAATTAAAAATAATTAATTAAAATTTGTTACAGCCCAATAGTATTATGTGAGAGAATATGGTTAAAAGCAAGGTTTTACCATTATATCTGGATCCCACCCTCTACAAGTTGGACTTGTAACAATTCTGATAATCAATTATCATTTTTCAAGCAAAAATGTCAGAACATTTTGTGACTCCAGTTTTTTGTGTTAGGGAGTGTTGGTCGGACAAAACAGGCTAACTGAAGATGCCACCTCGGGCTATCGGAAACCGTAATTGGTATTTTTCACTATTTTCCATTTTATGGAACAAACAATTCATCAAGAAAATAACTGCCATAGCAATGATTATCAACGCTAGGTTAATCCATAATGAAAATAATTATTAGCCTAGTTGTAGGCCCTACTCACTGATGC
>JALXJV020000249.1:0-12960 GCA_024633595.2 Lepomis macrochirus
GGGTCGCTGGCTGTGAACCTGTTTTCTAGCTTTTCAGCGTAGCTCCTCTTTGATGCTTTGACCTCCTTAGTCAGAGTGTTCCTGGCCTGGTTATACAGGACTCTGTCCCTACTTTTGAAGGCCTCCTTTTTGGTCTGACAAAGCTGCCTGAGGTTCGCTGTGAACCAGGGTTTTTGGTTGTAGTATTGCAGAAGGTTTTAGTCGGCACACACACGTCCTCACAAAAACTGATATCACAGTGTCGGTTAGTTGGTGCAGGTCAGTGGCTGCAGCCTCAAAAACACTCCAGTCAAAGCAGGCCTGTAACTCCAGCTTTGACTCGTTGTCTTTTGACACTCTTTACAGGTTTAGCAGATTTCAGTCGCTCAAGTTGGGATATGTTGATGTTGGTGAACTGTTGTCTGTCGGTGAGATAAGACCTCGGATCACCAGGTATCCCAGAATGCATTTCGCCGTCAAAAATGTTGGAAGAGAAAACTCACAACTGTAACTTATAATACTGCTGTTCTTGCATCACATATAGAAGTTTTAAGGTTTTTTCTATATAGTTGTTTAAACTCCAAATATGTGGCTGATTTCTCAAGACAGATCTGATTTATGAAATTGCTACGACGTTGTCAGAGATGTGAGGTCTCAGCCGCTAACAGGTCCGGCCGACATCAAGTCCGCTGCTCTTCCGGTTGCTGAATGACAGACTGCGTGCTCCCGTTCCTGGGAGTTTGTCCGAGCTTTAAAGTACGGAAGTCCGAACTTGGCGAACTCGGTATTGAGAAACAGCCCAGGTTCCTTGAGGATGGGGGTGATTGCTCCCGCCCTGCTCGTTAGTCCCTTTGTATAAATGTTTGGTGTTTCTGTTTAGTCCTTGTCCGGTCATTGTTGCAAGTCTGTCCTGTCACTACCTGTAACCTGTGTTTTGGATTTACCACTTCCCGTGAGTTTTGTGTTTGCCTGCTTTGTGAATTGGATTAATAAATCGTGAACTCCACCTCAGCAAACAAGTGTCTTGCGTTTGGGCTCACTCCTGCTGCACCCTGCACCCATTACGTGACAGAAAATGTGTCATGATGGGTCAAGTCTGTCCGTATGGTGCTGTGGGGTGCATCCACCTTTCCCTGTGTTTATGCCTTGGTGCTTTACCTGTCTTCTAACCAGTCTGCTGTGCTCCAGGATCCTCCCCTGCCCAAACCTCCATCCTCTCTATCTTTCTTGGATTCCCCAGGAAATCCATTTGTCCTAGCCATTTGTTCATTCCACTACTCCTTTGTTTACAATAAAATCAGTGCCAGGCAAAGAATTTTAATCGTGATTAATCGCGTTATGCGAAAATTCAATAATGAATTCTAAATTATTGCACACTTTTAATTTAAATGTGCTGCTATATACACAAAAGGGCATGTGGTTTGCAAACAACAAAGGTGGTACCTTTTACCAGCAGTATTCCCTTTAGCAATAAAATATTTACGTGTAAATCTCGTTTTTTTTCTCCTGTAAACTGACTGAACAAAGTCAAACAAGTCACATTGAGAGTTTCTGTGCAGCTTGACTTTAAAGTCAAGAAAACAGCTTTGTGTCTGTTGTGTTCAGGACGTTGTGCGTCATTAGATTTTGATTGACATGTTGATGACAGTTATATATAAAAAATAAAACTGAGCACATTAAACGATGGTTTAATGTGCTCAGACAAAAAATATTCAGCATGATAAACTATATGGAAGAAAAAAGCTATATGGAATGAAACAAAGATGACAAAATTAATAAAACCCAATCAGCAGTGGTCAACAAATGAGAAACCAGATGAAATGTTGTTTTATGACAAGAAGCTGTAATATTTCTATTTATTTAGATGCTATATTTCAAAAAAAACATGAGATATATAGCTGAATGGTTATCTTTAAAAAAAAAGTTGTATCAGTAAAATTGTAATTTTATGAAATAAAATTGTAATATTTAAATAGTCAGAATTTTACAAAAACTTTTTTGATGTTAATACTTTTAAAACACAAAGCTGCTGCTTCTGCTCTTTAGGTTTCAGCGATTAACTTTCTTCCAGTTGATGAAAATGGAAGAACTTTCTGATAACGAACAAATCCAAATCCACATTTTGAAGTTTAATTCAGTTTTATTGAACCACTGAACAGCAAACTGAACACATTTAACTGAGTCTACATGGAGCTGAATGATCCATCAACACAACATGAACATAAATATCTTTTATCGGAGTATAAAAATAAATAACCACCACAGAGCATGGAAGCAAACTTCAACATTCAGCTAAACATCAAAAACACAAAGCTGGTTTTCTGATTGCTTAAAGAAACAGGTATGGAAGTTTATTAACCACAAAACTGAGTGAGGACGTAATAATGATTGTCATCAATTAATGTCAGTTATCTTTAAATGTCTTGTTTTAGTTCGACCAACAGTCCACAACTAATTATCAAAAATTTCAGTCGACTAATGATTTATTCTACTAATTTTTTTTGTCAAAACTAAATCATTTGTTTGTAGTAGTGATGAGAAAAATGAAAAAGTATCTTGTTAAAATGAAGAAATTTTCTCATCTGAGGCAGCAACAGGCCGCCGTACATTTGTTTTGTTGCCCGAGTTGTTTTGTTATTAATGAACTTCCATAAAAAGTGAATTTATTTCAAGTCTATGAGTTTATTCATCATTTCCTTCTGCACTCACTTAATGTCCATGAAAATACTTCTGTAAATACTTCACAGTAGTTCCTGCAGCATCTGTCCTGATGACCAGTGACAACAACAGGAAACTACTCTTTGGTTGGACTCGTTTACCCATCATGCTCTCTGCTGTGCGGTAACAAAGGAAGGACACGCAACAAAATACTGATCTCTATTTATGACTCGGTTCATAGTTTAATCTCTAATATGAACTTTATCAACACCACAGAGCGCAACGGCGGCGGCTGCTCTAATTCGTCTACAACACACGACAGAATGTGACATCATCAACAGGAGGTACGAGGGAGGCGGAGCTAGACGCAGCGGCGAATCAGATTGTTCCTCTCGGGCTCCAGGAACTCGTCCAGCAGGGCGGCTGTGATCCTCCCGAGCTCGTCCTCCAGACCGGACGCCGCGCTGCAACACAGACACACCGATGACAACATTCATATGAGAGGAGAGGCGTAGCCACGGTAACGCCATTTCATCATCAGCATCACGCGGTCACTAAGAGGTCGGCCGGATTTCTGACCAACAAAACGGAAACAACTGAAACCTCAGGAGATAAAGGCAGTTTAAGACCCCAGTAAATGAAGGAGGAGGAGAAGGAGGAGGGGAGTAAGGGGAGTAGGGGGGAGAGGAGCAGGAGGAGGGAAGGAAGGAGGAGAGAGGGGGGGTAAGAGGAGTAGGGGGGAGAGGAGAAGGAGGGAGAGAAAAAGGACAAGGGGGGAGGGGGGCAAGAAGCAGGATGAGAGGAGGAGAAGGAGGAGTAAGAGGAGTAGGGGGAGAGGAGAAGGAGGAGGGAAGGAGGAGAAGGGGGGGGTAAGAGGAGTAGGGGGGAGGAACAGGAGGAGAGAAGGAGGAGAAGGAGGGAGAGAAGGAGGAGAAGGAGGGGGAGAAGGAAAAGCAGGACGCTGGGGGGAGGAGGGGGCGAGAAGCAGGATGAGAGGAGGAGAAGGAAGACGAGGGGGGAGGAGAAGGAGGATGGGGGGGTATTTCTGCTTCTCCCCTCGGGTCTTTCGACCTCTCTGATCTCTGCAGTCCCGTCGCCGGCTGAAAGTACCTGTCTAATAAAAAATGTTTTGTTCCTTGTCTCGCTGACAGCAGGAGGCTCACCTGGTCCCCGGGGCCGCGCAGTACTCGGTGTAGTATTTGATTTTGGGTTCGGTGCCGCTGGTTCTCAGCGTGGCCCACGACGCCGTTCTGTAGACTGAAGGTGATCATGTGACTGCTCCTCGTCACAGGAAGTACCTCCACAGGAAACACACATGCACAAGGACATTTGCTTTTTTGTTGTGTAAATAAAGTTTGACCACTGGCCTCGCTCACGTGTTACTGAACCAAACTGTCTTACAGATCTGAGATCCGGCTGGCTGCTGTCGTATCCCGTGGTGGCGTCTCTGACGTGTACGATCCGGACACCGCCGCACGTCTTCGGGTACAATCCTTCGCCGTCAAAGTTTCTGATCCGGCTGAAGATCTTCTGGATTGTGGGGGGGTCGTTACAGACCACGTAGGATGTTTTAGACACGTGATATCCGTACCTGGAGACAGGAAGTCACAACAGAAACTATCAGAAGAAGACAGAAGAAGAAGAAACATCTTCCCACGTACATAAATACTTTCTGCTTTTCTGCATCAAGAAAAAAAAACTCTCAGCGCTGTATTTCTGAAAAATCTACATCCCAGAACCTCAGCTTTAAAGTCCTGGAACGTTTCAAGGACCTCTAAAACCTCCTCAAGGACCATCTAACCTAAACACTACATGAACATCACAGACTCCAGCGGCTGCTGCCCTCTAGTGGTGGAAAACATGAAGAACAGCCTGAAGCTGACTTTGGTAAATGTGACTTTATAAGGTAATTAAACAGGATGAAAGGCTGGCCACAATAAAAGGCCACTCCAAAATGTGCAGTTTCACAGTATTGGAGGTTTCCGGAGGAGTCCTGAAACCAGTCTGTATCTTTGTGTCACCACCATTTGCCTCACGCAGTGCAACACATCTCCTTCACATGGAGTCGATCAGGTTGTTGATTGTGGCCTGTTGAATCTTGGTTCACTCTTCTTCAGCGGCTGTGCGAAGTTGCAGGCAGGTCGAGACCCCGATGAGGACGACGAGCATGCAGATGAGCTTCCCTGAGACGGTTCCTGACAGTTTGTGCAGAAATTCTGCGGTTATGCAAACCGATTGTTGCAGCAGCTGTCCGGGTGGCTGGTCTCAGGATGTGGAGGTCCTGGGCTGGTGTGGTTACACATGGTCTAAGGTTGTGAGGCCGGTTGAATGTACTGCCAAATTTTCTGAAATGGCTTTGGAGACGGCTTATGGTAGAGAAATGAACATTCAATTCACAGTCAAAAGTTCCGGTGGACATTCCTGCTGTCAGCATGCCGACTGCACGCTCCCTCAAAACTTGCGACATCTGTGGCCTCGTGCTGTGATGGAACTGCACATTTTGGAGTGGCCTTTTATTGTGGCCAGCCTAAGGCACACCTGTGCAATCCCTGTGCTGTCTGATCACCATCTTGAGATACCACACCTGTGAGGTGGATGGATTATCTCGGCAAAGGAGACGTGCTCACTAACACAGATTTTGACAGATTTGTGAACAATATTTGAGAGAAATAGGCCTTTTGTGTACAAAGATACTGTACTTTCACATAAAGGATCTGAATACTTCTTCCACCTCAGTTCATTTTCCATCATTTCCATCATTTCTCCCACATCCAGAACTTAATTTCTAACCCTCTGCTGTGACACGAAAACGTACGTCTGGTAGATGTTGTGCAGTTGCTGCTTCAGACTCAGGTTCTTGTTGTGGAGGTAAGCGGCCATTTCAGCCACGACGGCCGCCGAGCTCACGCCGTCTTTCTCGGGGACCAAACTGCCGCACAGAAAACCTGAAGACGTCAAACACAAACACGTTTCTGTACAGTTTAACTGCTCTTCGCTCTGCTGTTGTACGTTTCTGTTGGTCAAATCTGGAATCACATAAACCAGAAAATGTCTTTATTCCAGAAGGGATCAACTGGAACCTTCCAGATATCTGATATCTTGATTGTATCCTTTATTTCTTGTGTGCATGAATATCAAATAGTTTTACTGTTCGTATTATCAGACTAACCTGCACTAACCTGTCTGAAAGGTGAAACAAGGTGAGAAAGTGTCTTTTAGGATCATTCACCCACTTTTCTAAAAAATCGAAGATATATTGTTGGTTGTTCATTTGATTTATGCCTCTTTGTTACTCGTGACGTTAACAGTCTGATGTTTTCTGGTTAGTTTTTCTAATTTCTCTTCTGCTGAAGTCGACTCATAAGTCATGTTTCTATCCAACTTATGGGAATATCCAGTGTTTTGCATTACTCCCAAGAATTGCATGCACGGGTTCATCAAAGGATCTAAAAAGGACCTTTAAGAGGTGAACGCATAGTTCAGCAGAACAGACGATGAAGGCTACCTGCTCAGATCTGCATCCACCTCTTTTCTCAGCGTCACCGGCCGCGAGCTGCAGGAAATTCTCGACAGGCGTGCAGAACTCTGCACAACCGGGCGAGACGCTGACAGCAGAAACAACTGATCAGACGTGAGTTACGAGTTCGCTACGTCAGAATTATTCGGAAAAAAGTGTTTCTATCTCCCGTTTATAGCGCATTTACTCTGTGTCGATAAGGCAAAAACCACCTCAAGCGAGCGTAAAAACTTTTTTGCGAAACAAAGCACTTTTTTTCAAATTTTGCCTCCACCAACATTTTCTAATGCGACACTTCAGAATGCGCTTTAAAAAACGCTGATGGAAACACGGCTTTAGTCTCAGATGCTTCTGTGCAGTTTAACTGCTGATCTGCTTGTTGAAAAAGAAAATAGATCTGATTTTTACTTCTGTTGGTCAGCGCAGCGTGTCAGGGTCCGAACCTTCAAGTCTGCACTGAGGTTTTAGGTTTTATTCTGAGAGCCAATCAGCTGATGATTAGGGGTGATTAAGGAGTTATTCTTTAAATTAAAATCAGTGAATAATCAACTTGGTTACCGATCGACTCCTCGAAGGCAAATATGACCGTGTTTCCTGTTTTGGAGAGTTCATGTATTCTGTTGCCGATCCACTTAAACCCAGGAAGAGTTTCCTGTTGAACAAAGACAGACATGGGATCATCATCATCATAAAACTGACAGAAGGATTAGCGTCATCATCCCCATTTCCATTTTTAAACCCTCGGACCTCAAAGTGGAACCCCTCGATGCGAGCGAAGGCCCGCAGGATCTTAGACGACACGGTGGTGGCCAACATGTACACCTTCTGAACGTCTGCAGGATCCGGATGAGCCTCCTTCCAATTAAAGAACATCCACCAACCCAACAGGGCCGCCAGCTCGTTACCCGTGAACACCTTCCAACCGCACCTGTAAAAAGACAACAGGTAACAGGTAAACCACTCCCGTAAGACCGGCGGATACGGGTACACTACTCCTGCAACTCAATTCTCAGTTACCCGTCAGACTTCTCTGCGACAGCCAAGCGGTCGGCATCAGGATCCGTTGCCAGAACGATTTGAGCGTTTTCCTCCTCGGCCAGATTAAGAGAAAGCTCCTGGAGAATACACAGAAACCAAAAGTACTGAAATCTTGAATATTAGAAATCAATTTAAGAGAACTAGAATCTGTGTCCTACCAGGACCGACTCTCCCTCCTCAGGGTTGGGGCAGCGGACGGTGGAGAAGTTGGGATCGGGGTCTTTCTGCTCCGGGACAGGAATCGGCGGAGCGAAGCCAAAGGAGCGGAAGGCCTGCTGGACAAAGGCGTGTCCGACGCCGTGGAACGACGAGTGGACAAACTTCAACGGGCAACTTCTGTTCAGATCCCTGAGAGACACCATCAGAAGCAGAAGGTGGTGAACTTCTTACATTAATTTGGAAGTTTGGTCCACAGCAAAATATAAAAAGTGCATTAAACTCCAACTAAACAAGCCAGATGTCAGCAAAGATTCAAAATGCAGCCCTCCCAAATGAACAGAACTACATCACAAGTGATGGTAGTGCTAGCTCGGGGTGTCGAGGATTAATGCTACGTCATAAGATGTGCAATGACTCTATTGTCCTCAGTGGGGATCTCAGTCTACCTCTGTATCACCAGAACAGAGGAGGCTAGAGCAGTTCCTCTCACTGCCCTGTGGACCCTGTATCCTGCAGAGCTCCAGACGTCTGGGGGATTGCTCCAGAGATCCATGGACAAGCTCCAGAGGTAGAAGGACTAGCTTCCGAGGACCAACTGTATAAACTGCAGCTAGCACCCAAAGGTCTGGGTACTAGTTGCAGAGGTCTTGGGTATTAGGGTGCTTTCAGACCTGCCTCGTTTATTTCAGTCGAATTGCACCAGGGTTCGTTTTGCACCTTGGTGCGGTTCGCTTGGGCAGGTGTGAATGCAGCAATCGCACCTAAAGCGGACCAAACAAGCGTACCGTAGGCTTTCAAACAAACTCTGGAGCGGTTCGCTTGTGGTTTGAAACTAGCCAAACACAGGATTTTATGATAGCAAA
This sequence comes from Lepomis macrochirus, assembly GCA_024633595.2. Taxonomy (NCBI): domain Eukaryota; kingdom Metazoa; phylum Chordata; class Actinopteri; order Centrarchiformes; family Centrarchidae; genus Lepomis; species Lepomis macrochirus. The sequence continues at coordinate 8,215 of JALXJV020000249.1, forward strand.
CATGCGATCTGAGCATATTCATATTTCCAAAGCTGAACCACTAATAAATCCATCGTCTGACCGCGATCTTATAATTGATCTGTATAATGTATATGTTTATGAAAATCATTTTATAAGGTATAGCCTACTTATCAGCGAGGGTATTTCCCTGAGTAGTAGGTTAAAATCTGTTTCTTGGTTCATTTGTAAAGACCAGACGGGACCAAAGGAACCGGACTCCAGGTGTGAAAGCACCCTTAGTTGCAGGGTTCTGGGTACTAGCTACAGGGGTTACTGGATTGTAGCTGCAGTGGTGTGGGGGACTCGCTTCATCCTCTTACCTGTGGAAGCAGAGGGAGGTGAGCTCGTCCATGTAGCAACTGCCGATCTGGGCCAGGGGGTCGGTCCTCAGGGAGCAGCTCTCCACCAGCTCCTCATCCCAGCAGGAAGCGCTCCAGGGCTCCAGCTGCTCCTCGATACACCGCAGGATCTCCTTGTCGTGAGGTGAGGAGATCTGGGCGCCATTACACCAGTACACCTGCAGAGGGCGATAAAGATACAGACTTGAGGCCTCTTCTCAGAAAATGTCAGGAGGAATTTTGAAATTCACACAAGAAGAAATTGATAAACGTGAGAGTAAAATTACGCCGCATTTAGACGCACTCTGGGCCACGAGAGTCTCCCAGAGCTGTGGATTTAAATTTGGTGTAAAACTGAAAACAAACAAACTGAACCTGGTATAAATTTACTAACAGTTTCAATCAAAATGATTCATCCCTCATAACACACAAGCAAGGATGGGCAGTATATTGACTTGTTAGGGCTTATCGATATATTTTCTAATGAGATATAGAATCAAAAATACTGTTTATATTGACATAGTTGATGTAAACACACAACCCGTTCCTCCTGTAAAGTTGTTCCAGTGTTTGCTTCTCTCCCCTCTCTCCCTCAGCGCTCAACCCCGACCCCAAGTGCCAAGTGGTGCAATATAAGGCAAGCGGGAAGCTTCCGGTCTACAATATGAAGCCGATGCTGAAGTCCCTGAAACCTGCATTCTGTTGAAAATCCAGCAGGGGGCGACTCTTCTGGTTGCAAAAAGAAGTCCGGCTCCATTAGAAATAATGGGAAATGTTTCTCCTTCTCAGCTGAATAATTCCCCCAGTAAACACTTTCCTGATGAGTTTATGGTCTCAGTCGCTAGTTTCAAGTCTTCTTCAACACAGCATGATGTTCATTTAGTAAATTATGGTCCCATTTATTTTAAAATAGACCACAAAGCAGGCCGTTAGCTCCGCTGTTTCAAAACAAAAAGCAACTCAAAATGTAATCGCGTCTCCTTCACTTGCATCTTTTCCTTGTGTCCCGTCGCATGGAGAGACTCAAAGAGAGAAGAAACTGGAATGTTTTTATAAATGTAGCGTCACATGCAGCGACGTCCACTTGGTGCTGTTACACCTGCACATGCTGTGTCCCGCTCAGAGGCACAGGGCCATTATTATTTATATTATATATTATTTATAGATTATCGGCATCAGTATTTATTGATGCTCAGATTTTGAATTAATTATTTAATAACCCAGAAAATTATCATGCTGTCTTCTGGTTTATTAGGCTGTTTCAGGGGAAACTGACCCATCAATCAAAGCTGACGCTCAGGAGTGATCAGCTTCACGTGTGACTGAGTGGAAAAGGTAAGAAATTATGTAAAAGGTGTTTCTCGCTGACAGACACACTCTCCGACTCTGACAGTGAATCAGAAAACAATCAAATAAAAAACTTGAAGCGCTGAATTTAATCTGTCTCCGAAACTCCAGGGATGTTAGCAGATCAGTCCATCCGATAAGGGCGTGTCGGCCAATAAAACACTTCTGTGAAGGCTGCTCCCGTCTCCTTGATTTGGGACGGCCTGCGAGATGGCGACCAGAACGACTTCAAGCGAAGAATGAGGAGCAAAGAAACGTCAAATAAGAGACTTGGCTGGTCTTGATCCCCCCGAGCCTCAATCTAAAGCATTTTTTCATGTATTCCCCTTTGCACATGGTCTGTACTTGAAATATGTTTTTATAGAAGGAATAAAGAGAAAAAGAGTTGAGTGTTGAAGGAACTGAGTTCACATCACAACTGTTTACCACTTACAGTAAAATACCTTTTAATTATCAGTTAGTATGTTAATCACAAACATCAGACTCTAACTTTAACTAATAAAATGAGCAATATTTTAAAAATAGTTTTTAATTTATTTTACAGGACATGGCATCACCTTCCTGCAGCTGGCTAAAGTCCAGAACCAGCTGGGTCGGCCGCTGACCTGAGTCAGCCACTCGCTGGGGGTCGGGGCAGACCATGACCGAGAGGGTCCCGGAGCAGGGTCCCCTGACGTGACTAGACATAGAGGTTCTGGTGCTGTCAGGTGAAGACTATGTCCCCCTTTCAAATGTCTGACCTGTGCTACACCTTTTTAACACAAGTCTCCTGGCACATGTGTAGGGCTGGGTATCCAGTTCAATACTTTTTAGGCATCGACCGAATCGCTTCAATACCACCGAGTATCAAAAAATGCCTTGTCTTTCGGTACCAAAGTTCGATACCTAAAGGTTCTTGTTAACGCCAATGAGCCAATCAGCATGCAGCATTCTTGATGTGCCCACATCTAAAAGTGATTGTAATTGGCTGTAGTGATGTAAACACTAGCTCATGGTGGTTACGCACAGAGAGGTGGATGTAAAAGACGAGGAGAAAATCAAAAGTGTGGCTTGATGCAACAGCGCGCGATGTAATATTTGCGACGTAAGATAATTGCTGCCAAGAGACGACACGACAAACCTGGTGAAGCCTTTGACTGTGCGTGGAATAAACTTAAGAGCAGAAAGTCGCTCCGTCTTTGCTGCAACAAGACAGAGCCGGTGCATCATCGTCTCAGCGCCCTGCTGCCACCTGCTGATGTCTGCGACTTTGCTGCAGTGGATCAAAGAGTTTCCTTTCTATTGTGATAGTTGTCGCCTGGACTCCTCTTCCTCTGGTGAGGAAACTTTGATATGTAGAGGCAGAAACTTGTTTCCATCAGATGAGATGAGAGATTTCTCTCTCTTTCTCTCAGGCCTGTTGCCATGAATGTTTAGGTTTCCATGGTGCCAGAGTACAAATTCACATAGAAACAATAAAAAATATATAATTAATAAACAATGAAATGACATTATAAAAACTAAAGAAAGAGGAATAAAAACAACAAAAACACAATATAGGCCGATGTTACATCGAAAATATGTCTTGGTTTTCAAAGGAACAATTATTAAAATAAACTATTAATGATAATAATGTGATAGTTAAGTTACTTTATACAAACAACAATGGTTCTCCGTTTGTTGAGAATAAAATTGGAATCGAAAAAAGTATCGTTCAGGAACCGGTATCGAAGTCGAGGTATCGTATCAAAAATCTATTAATAACATCTGGTAAGTCTTGGCTTGTTTGGTTCTCCTGATGGTCTGTAGTGATGCGGCCTTCATCGGGTCCTGGTGCAGGTCTCTAGGTTCTCTTCTTTGTTCCAGGACATTAAACTTGTCTCCTGTCTGAAATCTTCTCGCCGGTTTCTGGTGAAATGAATTGTTCCTCTGTGAGTTTATATCAGCATCACAGCCGAAGCCATTAAGTCATTAAATATCCGGGTTTAATAATTCTGATCGGGCTGTTTTAGAAACACATTTTATTTTCAATCCGATCAAACAAATGTAATTTAGCAGAACTGGAGATCTTCTCCAGCCTCTAACGTGGAAACTTTCACACTCAGCAGCTGTTTTCAGAGTTAGAAACGTGGCAGCAGAGGATCCAGTTTGCTCGACCTGACGGCCGCAAACTTTGATTTCTGATTGTCAAAATAAACCACGGCTCTAAAGAAAAACCTTTACTGTCGTGCAGAAAAGTGGGAGAAGAAGAAAACCTGTACTTCCTGTCTGGTGTTTGTTTACCAGCAGCCTGACTCGCGCCGCTGTCTCACCTTGTACCCGTTGTCTTCTTTGGGGTTGTCGCAGGCGGTGATCATCACGCCGCCGCCCCAGCTTCTTCACGGCGTACGGCTGAAACAAACACACAGGTGAAAATGAAACGCTGCCGGCGTGGGCTCAGGGTAGCTGACTGCAGCAGGAAGTGATGCGTTAGCGCCTTCTCACCACGTACGGCGTCGGCACAAACGTGGAGAAGAGATGAACGGGAACGTCTCTGCTGAGCATCACAGCCGCCGTCAGCTTCGCCAAACTGAAGCACACAAACACAAAGAGAACTGAAGTGATGCGTCTTAACAGCTTCTGTCCAGTCACAGAATCAAAAAGCCAAACTGTCCGACCGTGAAGCTCTTCGTGGCACGCACCAGCGCGCGATTCACGCACCATCGTGTGTTCATAGTTACCGCTGACTGCTGCAGCCGCTCTCCTCCTGTCCTCTGGTGTCAAACCCCACAACCACTCCTCTGCTGCTGAAGTCTGCAAAATACCTGGACAGGTACGAATATAAACCCTGAAGACAGACACAGAACAGAGATTTAAAAAACATCAAGTCTGTGCTGGGGGATTAACACAGAAACTAACGGCGTCTTTTCAAAGTCGATCGGCAGAACAGAAGGACATCAGTTCACGTGCAGCGCAAAATGCCGGGCAAGACCTCGCTGACAGAATGAAACGAAGGGGAGACGATACAACAAAAGGTTCAGTCCAGATTCCACCGTCTTCGCCGCAGGGACTGAACTTTCAGGATCGTGCAGAGATTAAAGTT
>JALXJV020000250.1:0-12946 GCA_024633595.2 Lepomis macrochirus
AGTTAAAGATCGTGTTATTCTTGAAAATGTACTTAGACGCTCTTCCAAACAAGTTCATTCTCTTCGTCACTTGGATTTCCCAACTCGCCGCTCCACCCTTAACTGTTTCTCAATGCACTATAGGAAAGTCCGCGGCTGCCTTATATTGTGTTTCCGACTACTACTCGACAATAATCTTTCTCTATATTTTACTCTCGCGGAATCGTCACAACTACGTGGTCATCCTTTCAAACTGTATGTTCCTAGGGCTTCATCTTCTGCTAGAAGAAACTTTTTTGCACACTTCATCATTCCGTACTGGAACTCTCTCCCTCAACGATTTTTCAGTGTTCTTCTTTGAACTCATTCAAAAGTCCCTAGATGTGGTACTACCGGACATTATCGATAAAATAGAAGGCTCTATATAGTACAAATTTTAATTCATTATTTTCAATTTCTTCTTAATCTGGCACACCATCTTCCATTATCTCCTTTCCACTGTTCTGTAGGACCCCGGCCAGCTCTGCCAGTCTCATCCGGTGCTCAAGGCAACAGCGTCAGCTTCCGAGTAACTAGCCATAGGCTACCTAGCTCGAGAAACAACCTCTAAACCCTTGAATCAGAATGATAATACGAGATTAATTTTAAATGATATAATTATATAGATTAAGTTGTTCAGTTAATCTAATTACCAATGAGGAGGACTTAAAACGGTGGAGATGAGTCACATACAAATTGAAGGTTCAGATTCAGATTTACAGGACCGAAGCTGTTGCCAACGTGCGCGTCCAGATTTCAGGTGTCGTATACGCGCTGCTGCTTCCGTCAGCTTCAATAGGGTTTGGCTTTCCTGGAAGTAGATCGTGCGACACCACGTTCAATTACGATTGGGGCTTGTCTTGCTGGCTAAAGATGTCTGGGAAGATTAAGTTCGCCAGCAATCGTCCAGTGACTCTTGAAACCTTCACATTTCCGCTGTTCATCGGCACTTTCTAGAAGCCTGTTCCATAGAGGTACGATGGAATGAAGAATTTCTCCTTAACCTCCAATCGCGAGTGGTTCCGCTGTAGCTTCCAGTTGTGCCCGCTTGTCCCATTTCTAGGCGCAAATGTGAACAGCTCTTCGAATTTGAAACCCAAGGATACCTCTGGACAATTTCAAACGTTTCATAAGGTCAGATTCAGATTCACAACACCGAAGGTGGCTGCTGCTAACCCTACGTCCGAATTTGTGCGCCGTGGTGAAGCCGCGTTGCTGCTTCCGTCGCCTAATAGGTTTGAGTTTCATGGAAGGTTAATCAGGCAAGGTAATAGTTCCTATGATTGAGGTTTGTCTTGCTGGCTAAAGATGTTCAATGTTCAATGTTGTTGGACAGGCTGAGTAAAGCCGAGAGCTTCTGGATGGGCCTGCTTCACTCTTGGATGAATTGGGGTTGAGGAGACCAGACACCATTCATTTTACGGAAGCAAAAAAATTCAAGATTTAACCTCGTAGCTACCGTTAAAAAATGCATCAATTTCATTGGTTGCTGTAGGAGTCATGTAGCTCAACTTGTGGGTAGTTGATTAGGCTAGGTAGGGTAGTGCCTTAGGTGAGATTGGTGGGGAAGATTTGCAGCAAACCTTCCAGACACCAAAATACGAGCACTAAGAGAACGAATAAACGATAATTGAGTTCGGTAACTACTCTAAGTAGACCAACAGTATTTGTTTCACCAAATAATATTGGTTGTTTTACTGCATTCCGAGCACTCAACACAAATTGCCACGACGCCCGACAAAGTACGTCACCTTCTCGTTTCCTCTGCTCAGCAGCATATTTAAAGTCAAGGTTAAATCTCCCTATGAAGAACCTTTCTTTCTTTTAACGTGTATCAATATAACCCCTTATATTCTATCGCGTATTCGCCTTGTTCTAGCTTCACCACTCAGATTCCAGTCGCAACCGAAGATATTCCTAAAACAGCCGTGAGTACCCCTTTCGGTCTGTTTGAATTTCTTCGGATGCCGTTTGGGCTACGCAACGCCGCCCAAACATTTCAACGTTTCATTAACGAAGTCACTCGCGATTTAGACTTCGCATTCCCGTACATCGACGACATACTAGTGGCCAGCACCTCCAATGAGGAACACATGGTCCACCTACGTCTTTTATTCAAAAGGCTCGTCGATGTAGGCCTAACGGTTAACGGAGCAAAATCCGAACTCGGACGCACCTCGTTGACTTTCCTAGGTCACCGCATTGATTCACAAGGTATCAGCCCATCCGATTCCAAAGTCCAGGAAATACGAAACTTCCCTATGCCTACCACCATACAGGAGTTACGTCGTTTCCTTGGCCTCATCAACTACTATCGTCGTTTTCTACCAGGCTGCGCAAATACAATGCAACCTTTGACCGACCTGCTTCGCGGCAACAGAAAGCAGCTCGAACTCAACGACGCCGCAACAAAGCTTTCAAGCAGCTTACAACAGCACTTGCAAATGCAGTTTCACTGCATCACCTTCTTCCCAATGCACCTCTGAGCCTAGCCGTCGATGCCTCTTCGACAGCCATCGGTGGAGTACTGCAGCAGCATGATGCAAACGGATGGAAGCCACTAAGCTTCTTCTCCCGTCGCCTATCAGAAGCTGAAGCGAAATACAGCACGTTTGGTAGGGAACTCTTAGCTACATACTCCAGCATCAAACATTTTAGGCATGCATTAGAAGGAAACCAGTTCACTATCTTTACGGACCATAAACCACTAATCTATGCGATCCGCAACTTTAGTGATAAGCACCCACCCAGGGAGACTAGACATCTTTCATATATTCTTCAGTTTTCCTCGGATGTGCAGCACATTGCAGGAGCTGACAACATTGCAGCTGATGCTCTCTCCCGCATCAGTGCCGTAGAGGAAACGCTAAGCCTAACCAAACTGGCTACAGCACAGGATAACCAACCTGACTTATTAGAGTCCCTGCAAAACACTAGTCTCATCATTCGGCCTAAACCAATCGATACCCCACCTGGATCGATTTTATGCGATTACTCCCTAGGCCAAGCACGGATAATCGTACCAACATGTCTTCGCAAAGCAGTCTTCAATGCACTGCATGACATGTCCCACCCAGGAGCTAGGACTACATGCAAACTAGTTAGCGAACGGTACGCATGGCCGTTCATGAATAAGGACGTCAGGCAATGGTCACGCGAATGCCTTGCCTGTCAACGCTCCAAAGTAACTAGGCACACAAAAGCTCCCTCCAAACGTTCCCAATCGCCGAGGAACGCTTCGCTCATGTGCACATCGACATAGTCGGCCCATTGCCGGTTTCCCATGGATGCGCCTACGTGCTTACTTGCATTGATAGGTTCACCCGCTGGCCAGAAGCCGTGCCAATTGCTGACATAACCACGGAGACTATTGCGAAAACATTCTTCGCCCAATGGATCTCACGTTATGGGAGTCCCACAACTGTGACCACAGACCGTGGCTCTCAATTCGAATCTCAACTTTTCGAAGCACTTGTTCGCCTCACCGGCACGCACCGGACAAGAACAACATCATATCATCCCCAAGCCAATGGGATGGTAGAACGACTACACCGGCAGCTCAAGGCATCATTGTGCGCTCATGACCACAGTGACTGGACAGACACGCTTCCCGTCGTCCTGCTAGGCATCCGCAATTCCATCAAGCAAGACTTGCAATGCACTCCTGCAAATCTCGTCTTTGGGATGTCACCTAGATTGCCTGCTGACCTGGTAGACGGATCAACCCGTCCACAACCCAACCCCGCCTCGTACGCCCGCGAACTGCAATTAATGCTGGCAGCACAAAACCTTTTGCTCCGCGCCCACAGCATTGCGGATCGTACATCCACCCATCATTGTCAACTGCACCCTTCGTGCTTCTCCGTTGTGATGCTGTTAGACGACCGCTTCAAGCCCCTTACACTGGCCCATACAAAATAATTCGTCGCTTCAACAAAACATTCGTGATTGATAAAGGAGGAAAGCATGAACACGTCAGCATAGACCGCCTCAAGCCTGCATACTACGCTGAACTATCCACCGCACCGCGAACCTCCAACTCATCATATACACCTTCATCATCGAAAGTCATACCTACAACGGCTACTGACGCCCAACCGCATGCATCAACATCCAATGGACCGCAAGCGACAGCAACCCTACCCCAGACCCCACTCCAACCCCATTACCCGGTCTGGCAGACGCGTCCATTTCCCTCTAAGTTCTTAGATTAGTTGCCCCGACTGAACTTAATTTTTTTCCCATAGCACATTTTTTGTCAAGTACATAGGTGTTCATTTTCGGTACATTTTTTTGCCTATAAACAAAAAAACAAAACCAAAAACTGTTCATTCATGATTATATATGCTTTTATATATCGCATTTTTGACCATTTGATATATAACATGCCTAATCGTCCTACCCCGATAGTTGTCCTATATGTTGGTTCCATTAACCACGACTTTTATTATATTTGCATATACCTCGTGGAACAAACCATCACCAACGAGCCCCTTCATTCTGGAAATCCCCACTGCAACACCGTCATCCCAACGGTACGCAAACCCGGAATGAGCACCCATGGACAACAGGACGATTTGCCCCAGCGAATATCGAATTCCCAGGTCAACCCATTCCCGATATTCGTCCCCTCCCAATGAACGAACTTGAACTATGAATGCCTGCGAGCATTCTGAACCCCACCTTTTGTATTTTCTGCTCCCGCTAGTTAAGGACAATAGTCTTACCTAGGGAGGACCGCGAAGCCGTGAGAGGTTCTTTAGCTACCTTCTTCTAGGTCACCTTAGAGGTGATGTGAGTCGTTTTCACCTAAGTCATCGCCAACATGAAAAGGTGTTTTTCACGACTCAACTCACGGTGGTCCTTTAGGTCGAAGGTCGTTGCACCACCGCCCTTCTGAGGGGGGAGTGATGTAGCGAACCTTCCAGACACCAAAATACTAGCGCTAAGAGAACAAATAAAGTAATAATTAAGTTCGGTAACTACTTTGGCGCAGTCCATCAATATTTGTTTCACCAACAAATATTGGTTGTTTTACTGCATTCCGAGCGCTCAACACAACCTGCCACGACGCTCGACAAGGTACGTCACCTTCTCGTTTCGCTCTGCAGCCTATTTACAGTCAAGGTTAATACTCCCCAGAAAGAAACCTTTCTTTCCTCAACGTATCAGAATATAACCATCTTATATTCTAGCACGTATCTGCCTTGTTCTGATTTAATATAGAGTAGAAATAGTCGTGAACTATATCGGGTTGTGCCTAATTGTGAGAATCCAGATTATCGATAAGATAATCTAGCAGTTTCTTGTCATTTAAGGCAGTGTTTTGGGCCCATTACTGTTTATACTATATATTAACGATATTTGTAATGTAGGCCCACACTGCGAAAACCATTCTTATATGCAGAATGATTTAAAAATGAGTTCTACAATTTTAAGAACGATAATGTTTCCTAGTATTCATAAATGTATCTCAAGACGACTTAGACCGCCTTGATAAATGGTGCCACAGATGGGCATGAAACTGAATTCCTCGAAATGTGGTGTTATGTATGTAGGTAATAAACGTTTATCATCCCCTTTGTTCATGAATGACTCCGTCTTAGATATTATTGATTCTGTAAAAGACTTAGGTATTACGTACTCTGACACAATGTCTTTTTCTAAACATATCATGCTCACTACATCCAAAGCGATGAAAACTTCTAACTTTATTTCTAGAAATTTTCATTTGAATGAAATTAAGGTTTTATTATACAAAACATTCGTATTACCACGTTTACACTATTGTAGTTTCATATATTCAAATGCTAACAAGTCTGAGTATTATTCGAACTGAACGTATACAAAGAAGATTCACTAAGCGTCTGTCTGGCCTACCTTTAGATTCTGCATACCAAACAAGGTGTGCCTCCATCAACATTAAGCCACTTTGGGTCATGAGGCTCAAACACAATTTGCTTTACTTATATAAATTACTAAATGGTATGTGTGCTTCCAACAGTTTGATGAATTTTAAGGCTACCTCTAGTTATTTCTTTAGAAATAGTAAAGGTGCATTAACCTCTCATTAGCTAGGACACACATTAGAACCAAGTTTTTCCTCAATCGCTATGGTAGAATCTGGAATAAACTCCCAGAAAATCTGAGAATAGTTGATTCTTATAACCAATTCAAATCCCGATTAAATCGTTTAATAGATTCCCTCGATTTATTATCGATATTGGATGCTGAGGTAACCGAACTAGATCTTAACACTGGCCCCGGTCATATATAAAATATAAGTGCAATTGTTACTTTGTTATCCAAGGTAGTGTCTTAAGACCATTTCTTATTCCTCCTAATCGTATTATTAAGAACTTGGTACTGTTTCATAAGAATATACATGCACCTAGTTGCCTCTCTATATCAAATTTATTACTTCTTATATATAATTTCACTAGAAACGGTTTTGCCTCTGTATTAGTACATTGCTAAAAAATGTTATTTCAGATTTAGCTGCTTAACAATTATTAGATACGCTCCATTTATAATTCACTGCCTATCAATATGGGATGCTCCAAATCTGTAGCCTCGTTTAACACTTATGTTCGTAAGTTTTTGGCAGCAATGAATATAACAGCGTTGTATCCTAGATTAGATTTTCCCTTTCATGATAACATGGGTCCTGAGATCCAGGATAACGGACCCTGAGGGTGACCATCTCCATCTTATACATATTATAATTCCATTCACGAAATAGCAATGCTTTATTTTTAAATATTTATAAAGACGTATGATGTCAAAGAATAGTGCTACACCAAGTTTTGTATGATCTATTTTCCAGCTCTCAGCCAAAACTTGCACCAAGTTTACGTTGATGAAATTTTTCCTCTCGGATCATTCAAGAACACTTCGAACATTTTGAGAATCAAATTCTTCTTCATTTCGTTACAAGAGATGTTTTACTGGTAATTTTCAAACTTCTGAAGAAAAGGAATTTTCTGTCTAACTTGGAACGCATTCTTCTGGACCACGAATAATGTGAAATATGAAACTCTCAGAAATGGATTCCTCATATATTTCCTTGTCAACCGAGATATATTTTTCGAACTCCTGACAAGAAGATCTTTGTTCTGTTCAACCTCGAACATGACCAAAATTGACTGGCCATATATATGCGTTCAGATATGTACTTTCATATGTAATAAATTTTATTTCGCTTACATTGACAGTATGTTAGCAAAATGTACTTTTCTAAATTTCATCATCACTTGCTTCCATGTGACCTTTGAATTAAATTGTCGTACCTTCACGACACCAAAATCCAAATCAGTTAAGGAATCAAATTTATTTAGTTAGAAATCAAGTCCCTAACTCAGCATCCATTTAATTGGTTGTTTGCCTCATCGCAACACCAATTTGTTTAAATGGATTGCTCCCTTGGCTGCTGCTGTTGTCTTGACCAGCTAGCAACAGCGGCAATTCGAATCAGCCAGGTTAACCAGTTAAGAACAAACACTGCCGCATCTCCCCAGTTATTGATGCCAGTGGTTTTGTTCAATAAAATTTGCATGTAAGTTACTATATTCGTTCTCCTTTTATATCATTTGGGGATAATAACATTCATTTGTTGTTTTGGTCATCGTTAAGATAAGAACAACAAGATAACTTAAAGTGGTCCGTTAGACTAGAATAACAGCCTATAATACGCGCTACCACTCGGACCTACTTTATTGGTGAGCCCTATCAAACTCTGCTCACACGCAATTATATAAAGACATTATATATTCTTTGAAATCAGAAAATTCAATATTTGATCATATTTGATTGAATCTTATATTATTTATATATTTCACATCAATTCTTGCCAAATAAAATGAGCAACAACGGTGGAACTGATACTAGTAAGGCAGCAGTTCATCAAATCAGCCTTAATTCAATAACTATTCCAGCCTTTTACCACGAGAATCCGACAACCTGGTTCGAAATTCTCGAATCAGAGTTCACATATAGAAATGTCACTCCACATGATTATTATACGATTCTCGTGGCTGCTTTACCTAGTACGTATCAGGATGTAGTGTCAGAAGTCAGTGTATCGGCGCCCGACCGATATCAAAGACTGAAGGCATTAATCCTCAAACGTACATTACCCACTGAAAGAGAAGCCGTACGTGGCGTCTTTCGTGATTTACAGCTCGGCAGTGATAAACCGTCGACATTATTACGAAAGATGCGACAACTACTCGGGGACAGAAAGATTGATGATGCTATTCTCAAAGAAGTTTGGCTTCAGAAACTTCCCCAATGACCCAAAGCATATTAGCTGGTACATCTATCCTAGACCTGGAAGGCCTTGCTCAGGTTGCAGATAATGTTGTCGCCACCAGTCGAGATATGCAAGATCATACAGCAATTAATACAATACGTACGGCTGAACAAGAAAACGCCTTATCCACTGACGTAACTCTGGAAGGCTTGTTTAAACAAGTCATGACACTCCAGAAAACAGTGGAACTTACAAAACAGACTACTTCGACGTCGCAGCTCCTCAAGAAATCAAAGCCGAAACCGTCGTTTTAGGTCAAATTCCCGAAAGAAATATGATATTTGTTGGTACCACTACAAATTCGGTCACCAAGCCAAACGTTGCCAGCCGCCTTGCAAATATGCTGACAATTCAAACTCGAATCCGGGAAACTCAAACACCCGCATATAGCGGCGACCTATGTGCGGGTATAAACACACCATCCAGTCGCCTTTTCTATGCAACCGACAAGATAGCAGGAACCCGCTACCTCGTGGATACAGGAGCGGAAGTCAGCGTAATCCCTGCTTCAAAACCAGGCGACGCAAGCAAGTAGATTCCCTTAAAGCTGCAAATGGATCTACTATTGCAACTTATGGTGTACAACTAAAACGACTCGACCTAGGCTTACATCGTCAATTTGACTGGCTCTTCATAATTGCTGACGTCCCAGTACCAATCATCGGCATCGACTTCTTAAAACACTTCAACCTGCTTGTCGATAGCAAGGCAAACAAACTGATCGACAAGACAACTCGTCTCTCAATAAGAGGTCGAACTGCTTCCCCTGGCAAGTGGATTAGCCCGTTGTTGGCTCACAACACGCAAAGCAGATACGCCGATATTCTAGCAAAGTATCCTAACCTGACTCGACCCTCTAATCAGGTCGAAAGCATTACTGGCAATGTCACCCATTCAATTGAAACAACAGGTCCTCCAGTGAGTGCTCGCGCTAGGAGACTTGCACCCGACAAACTCAACATTGCCAGAACCGAATTCGAGCACATGCTTCAATTGGGCATCATCAGACCCTCAAAAGTCCTTGGTCTTCACCACTACATATGACGCCGAAGAAATCTGGAGACTGGAGACCATGCGGTGATTACCGAGCACTCAACGCAAAAACGATCCCGGATCGCTACCCAATCCCGCATATTCACGACTTGACTACATACCTGGCCGGACAGAAGATTTTCTCGAAAATCGATCTTGTGCGCGCCTACCATCAAATTCCAGTCGAACCTGAGGATATTCCAAAGACGGCTGTCATAACGCCATTCGGACTTTTCGAGTTTCTGCGTATGCCCTTTGGATTGCGCAATGCTGCACAAACATTTCAACGCTTTATCGATTCAGTCCTTCGAGGATTGAACTTTGCTCACCCATATCTGGACGACATTCTCATCGCCAGTCCAGATGAAGAAACGCATAGGCAGCACCTTGACGCAGTCCTCAAACGCCTCAGTGACCACAACATTACGATCAACACAAGCAAATCCGAATTCGGCAGCAGAAAAATCAACTTTCTCGGCTACACCATTTCAGCCGATGGAATCATACCTGCTGCAGACAAGGTCACTGCTATTCAACAATTCCCGATTCCAGACTCATTGAAAAGTCTGAGACGCTTTAATGGTATGATCAACTATTATCGTCGATTCATACCAAATTGTGCTACAATCATGGCTCCCCTAACAGATTTGCTGAGAGGGAAGCCTAAATCAATCAAACTCTCTGAGGAGGAAATCAAAGCCGTCGAGAAACTGAAACAAGCAGTAGCAAATGCGACACTGCTGAATTTTCACAGACCAAATCTGCCCCTCAGCATCGCCGTGGACGCTTCCAATACGGCAGTAGGAGCAGTTCTGCAACAACTTCAAAATGGTTTGTGGAATCCAATCGCCTTTTTCTCCCAGAGACTCTCACCCGCCGAGACGAGGTACAGCACCTTCGGTCGAGAACTACTCGCCATCTACCTCGCAATCAAACATTTCAGACACGCTGTGGAAGGTAGAGATTTCATCATCTTTACCGACCACAAGCCTTTGACTTATGCTCTGACATCAACGTCAGACAAACATTCGCCAAGAGAATCCCGCCATTTGGACTATATTTCACAATTCTCAACGAACATACAACATATTTCAGGTTCCGAGAATGTCGTAGCTGATGCACTGTCTCGCATCAACAGCATACAATCATCCAGCAGTCACATTGATTTCAATGATATGGCTGTGGCTCAACAATCCGAAGAGTTCAAAAATGAACTTTCAAAACGAACCTGAAACCTCAACACGTACCAATACCAAATAGTCCAGGGACCATCTTATGCGACAAATCAACTGACCAAGCTCGTCCAATTGTACCTGCTCAATTCAGGCGACAGGTGTTTGACACCTTGCACAACACGTCACACCCAGGACGACGAGCAACCCAACGCCTAATTGGTCAACGCTATGTTTGGCCAAACATGAACCGTGACATCTGCTTGTGGACGAAATCATGCCAAAGCTGTCAGAAATCGAAAGTTGTTCGACACAACAAAACGCCGATTCAAACCTTCAAAACACCAGATGTGCGTTTTCAGCACGTGCATGTGGATATCGTGGGACCCCTACCTACATCGAAAGGTTATTCATACCTTTTGACATGCATTGATAGATTTACCCGTTGGCCAGTGGTAGTTCCACTTCGTGGGATCACTGCTGATGAAATCTCCAACGCTTTCCTACACGGATGGGTCATGTCCCATGGCTGCCCAACAACGGTCACCACTGACCGTGGATCCCAATTCGAATCTACAACTTTTGATCAACTCCTACGTACATTAGGATGCCAACGCATCCGTACAACAGCTTATCACCCACAAGCAAATGGAATGGTGGAACGATTTCATCGTCAACTAAAAGCAAGCCTCATCGCCTCAGGATGTGATTGGTACGACGCATTACCAATCACACTTTTAGGCATCAGAAACGCAGTCAAAACGGATCTGGATTGTACTACATCAGACCTCGTTTACGGAACTACACTGCGGATGCCAGGCGAATTCATTTCACCAACCAATACGACTACTCTACCACGTGACTACGCCAAACAACTTCAAGAGTGGATGAGGAAACTCAAACCCATCCCACCTAGACAACAAGCAAGTAAAGTACACGTGGATAGAAACTTATCTACCTGCTCGCACGTCTACCTTCGCGTGGACAGTGTCAAAAGCCACTGCAGCCCCTTACGAAGGCCCATTTAGAGTACTTCAACGCCTCGAGAAAACCTTCGTAATTGACAAAATGGTCGAACTGACACAGTCAGCATCGACCGTCTCAAGGCTGCATATACTGAAGAAGATTTACCAACAACCTCAAACTCTGCCTCACCAGTAACTCATTCCAACCGAGCAACGCACGACTTGTACCGTTGAGCAACCACTCGAACTAACACCATCTCCAACCCAACAAGCAACTCAACGTACACGAAGCGGTCGTAGCGTTCACTTTCCAAAATATTTGGCTAAATATTATCACACCTAATTGTCTAATATATCATATTTTAAAGTTAATCAGATGATACAATTTCTTTACAACACTGATAAGTAGTTAATAATGATCTAACATCTATATCATTTCCATTTCCATTTCATATACAATCACCAATCGAACAACAATCCTCTGGAGAACAAACGTAATCAGCATCAACTGGAGACCGACCGAAAACGCGGCAACGTCAATCAACGGAACGACTAATTCACAAATTCAAGTTCCTGGCATACCAAAGCAACGCCATCTGTATGCTCTACTCAAATCCTGGCACAATAAAACAATCACACGACGATCCAGTACAATATCGTACAATCTAATGGATCTAAAACTGTTATTTTGAACTGTTATTTTGGATTCTGTAAAAGAACTCATTTTATTTTGATGCTCTGTACAAATACCATTTACCTAACTACCCTTACCCAATACCCTTTTAGTTAGGACCATAAGGATTTTAGGAGGGGCCGAGAGAGGACACTCCATTTGTTATACCGTGCTGTCAGGAACTTGCGCCTAACGCAAGCAAAAAACATGAGCCACCTCAGGAGGTGAAGCAGCAAAACCTTTTTTTCACCTACTGCATCACCAATATGCAAAGGTGTTTTTGTGGCTTGACACACGGTTGCCCCTATCTAGGTCGAAGGTTGCCACCTACATCGCCACCCTTCTAAGGGGGGGATGATATGTAGTGCACCTTCACGACACCAAAATCCAAATTAGTTAAGGAATCAAATTTATTTAGTTAGAAATCAAAGTCCCTAACTCAGCATCCATTTAATTGGTTGTTTGCCTCAACGCAACACCAGTTTGTTTAAATGGATTGCTCCCTTAGCTGCCGTTGTTGTCTTGACCTGCTAGCAACACCGGCAATTCGAACAGCCAGGTTACACAGTTAAGGTTGAACACTGCTGCATCACCCCAGCTATCGATGTCAGTGGTTTGATCCAATAAAATTCACACGTAAGTAATATTCTTTGTTCTCATTTCTTAACATCTGGGCAAAATAAGATCAATTCGTTGTTTTACATTCATTTAAGAAGAGACGACCAGATAATTTAAAGTGGTCTATTGAACTTAGAAAACATCCTATAATAGCGCT